>JALBCR010001385.1:110000-248931 GCA_030710515.1 Abscondita cerata | reverse complement strand
TCGATATCTTGAAATATTACAAAATGATGTTGACCAAACTTTATAAAATGTTTATCCTCAAGGTGTAGCGAACATGTGGTTCCTGCAAGTTGGAACATCACCCACAAAATGCTAAAACCAAAACTAATTATTTGAATCACCAACATGGAAATAACTGAATCCAAAATCGAGATTCAGTTTTCTGGCCTGTTCAGTAGCCCGACCTTACGCCTCTTGATTAGGATAAATGTTTAAAAATCAATGTAGATCGTAAGTACATTAATGACAACAGTAGAATTTTTATTTTTGTTTAATCGTAATTAATTAATTGTTAATTAAGTATCATAAATAACATGAAAATGAAATGAATGGAATTTAAAATAGCAATAAATAAATTTAAATTTACAATTATCCAAAGATAGGTAGGTAGATGATCTTATGGTCCATTGAACCCGAGAACACCTCCGCTTAAAAGGTTTCATTAGTGCTCGCAATCGGCCATTTTGAACAATCTCAAAAACCCTAAACGTTTGTGCGTCAATTATTGTTTTATCCTTGAACCAATGTTGTCATATGAGAAAATAGCTGTAGTAGTAACAAAATTTTCAATGCATTAAAAATTAACAAAAGAAACATATGTGATAAAATTATAATAAAAAAAAACTGGTTTCAGTCTTCTTCAGTACAACGCCTGCCGTTTTATATACAACAAGGTTCTGTTATTATTCTCCAGCTAGAAGAAATTTACCCAATATCAATAAATTAATTGGAGGAAAAGATATTCTCAACCCTTACACAACCTTATCAGGAAGAAAAAAGCTTCCATAAATCAATATAGTTGCAGCAGACTTAAAAGGATTGGCTGCATTTTCGTAAAAACCTATAATATTTGCTGATTGGACCACAGTATGGCAGTTAAGCGTATTGACAAAGGCAAGTCATCACAGGAACAATAATCATCATCTTCTCTCAATCGGCATCCTCCCATAGTTTTTGCAATCGTGCTTGTTCTCGCTCATAATCACCGATTTTACGTGCTGAAAATACTGTTGTATATTATTAGTAGGAATTGTATTTAGCCCAGCGTATGACGATAAAAATAAGGTATAACCTCCTAATTTTTTCAAGGATTTTCTTGAAAATTTGAAAATAAACTTTACTTACACCTTCTACTTCAAAATCTACTCTATGTCGATGTGTGCTAATTACTCTTAGGGGAGAGACTTATACCCCGAATTGACAAAAATTGATAAATTTATAGATTTTGGCATTTAACGGTTGAAAAAATGTATATAGCTTTTGTTTAAAAGATGGTTTTATAGTTTGAAATACTATTTCTGAGTTTTAAACCACTATTTTATTTTTTACATACTCTTTTAGAAATACCCTTTTGCCATTATATTAAAAAAAATATTTTTAAAAATTATTTGTTTTGTTAAATTGGTATAATAATGATATAATGATAAATATTCCGTTTGTATGGTATTCAAAGTACAGCTTTTATCTTGCGTTTAAAGAAAAGTTTCAACACGAAAATTTTTGATAGCGATTGCATTATAATAAATTTTAAATATAAAAGGAAAAGGAAACTTAAAAATAACTAGCGAATGGACCGAAAAAAATAGCATTAAAGGAATAAGTGCAACAAATCATAACCCCACAATAAAACACCAAAGAGAGGAGAAAGAAACAATTGAAGATTTTAACAAAAAAAGAACAAATACTACAAAGACAAATGCAGAAAAAATGGGATAAAGAAAAAAAAACAAATTGGAGGAAAAGATAGAAGATCTGGAGTATAAACTAGACCTACAGGAAAGAGAAAAAAAAAGAACAATCTAGTGATAACGAGGGTAAAGATGGACACCCAGGATAAGTCTGTAATAAAAGAAGAGGCGGAAAGTTACTACAAGAAACACTTGGTGTAAAAGCAGAAATATTAAATGCTTTTAATATTAATGAGGAAAAATGTGTAGTAACGGTGAAAAACAAACAAAAAATTTTCAAAAATTGTTACAAGTTGAAGGATAAAAAAGTATATATAGATAAGGACATGACTATGTTAGAAAGAATGGTTCAGAAAGAAATTAGAGACAGAGCAAAGGAAGAGGAATCGCAGAGAAATAAAGTAAAAATAGGGTGCCAAAAGCTATAGATCAACGAACATTAATATAAAAGGAATAGGAAAAAGGGAGAAATCGTACCGACAGGTGGGAAGCAGATCCCTCCAAAAAACGTATAAACAAACTGGGTACTGGGACAACAAAGAAGATGACAGCGGCAATGACAATAGACAAGAAAGAGAGGGTAAACGACACAATGACAGAGGTTAAAAGAAAATACAAGCCAAGAGATAGGATAAAAAGATTAGAAAAGAACATAAACGAAATAAAATTACTTATACTCCCAAGAATTAAAAAGAATAAAAGCAAAATCAAACATAAACACAAAAATATTGAAAAACCTAGGTGTCTACAAAACCCTAAACCTACGATAACGGGTTCGGCAAAGGAAACAGAAAAGGAGAAAGTTAACGGTTTGAGTAACGAAGGTAAAGTAAACGAAGACGAAGAAATAAAAATAGCCATATGGAACATAACATCACTAAACAGGAAAGAGAAGCAATTAAAATAACAAAAACCGAACCAGAGGTGGAACAAGTACAAATAGCTACATGGAATATAACATCCATAAATGGAAAAGAAGAAGAAATAATCAACGAAATGAAGAAAAAGAAAATACACATAATGGGAATGAGTAAAACAAAAAAAACAGGACAAAGGATACAAACAGTTAAGTGAAGACTATACATTATATTACTCAGGAAATACAAAAGAAACAAAAATAAAGAAGGAGTTGGAATAATAGTAACGAAAGACATAAATCAAAGAGTAATAAATTAGAATTATTAATAATTGAATTCAAGAATAATAGTAATGGAAATAGAACTGGAAACAAAACTAGTAATAATACAGATCTACGCTCTAGTCCAAGAAACAAAAGAAGAACAAATTGAAAAATACTACAACAAACTGCAAGACACATGAGACGGAATGAAAGAAACAAATGAAAATATATTAATAATAGGGGACTGGAACGCCAGAATAAGTAATAATAGAAACAAAGGATTAGAAACAATGGGAATATATGGGGAGCAGGAGGGGAATAGCAACGGCGAAAAGATGATATAATTTTGCATATCAAATGACTTAAAAATAGGCAACACGTTCTACGAACAAGAAATATACTACACATTCGATGCAGTAGAAAGGAACGCTAAAAGCCTAATAAACTATATTGTATACACAAAGCAAACCGAAACATTAGTGCAAAACGTAAAAATAAACAAAACAGCAGAACTAAATACACAACATAAATTAGTAATAGCTAAAATAATAATAAAAACACCGCAAAAAGAAAATAATAATACAAGACGATAAGGATAAAGAATCTACAAAATTTTCTAAACAAGAGAGAAATACCAGGAAAAACTACAAGATAAATTAGAGAAATTGAAAGAAAGAAAGAAGACGATGACCATTAACAAAATATGGAGTACAATCAAGGAGAAAGTAATACAAACAGCAAAAGAAGTGTACGGAGAAAAGACAGTACAAAAGAACACAAAAAGAACAAAATGGTGGAACAGCGAAGTACAAAAGAAAGTCAGCGAGAAAAGAAAGAAATACATGCAAACAAGGAAAGACGAAGATAAGGAAAGTACACAACAAATACAAGAAGAAACGAAAGAGGAAGAAGAGGAAGAACTAGTAATCGATCAAATAACATTTAAAGAAGTGGAAAACGCAATAAAAGAAATAAAGACAGACAAAGCAAGTGCACCGGATGGAATCGCACCTGAGATGATTAAATGGGGAGGACAAAGCTAACACAAAACTAAAACCATATAGAAAACAATCAAATACCAAACGACTGGGAGGAAAACATAATAATACCGAATACAAGAAAGGAAAAGAAAATGAATTTGATAACTATAGGGCAATATGCTTGGCACCAGTAGGAATAAAAATATATAGTAAAATATTAGAAAACGACTAAGACAAGAAATAGGAAACAAAATGGAAGATGAACAAGGGGAATTTAGAGCAGCACGACAAACAACCGACCACATAAGTGTACTAAGAAAACTAATCGGAGACAGAATAATAACAAATATACAACTAATACTAACATTTATGGACTTAAAGAGGTATTCGACAAAGTAAACAGACTAAAAATATAGAGATGCCTAAGACAGTTACAAGTATCAACAAAACTAATAAAAGCAATTAAAAGTCTATTCAAGAACGTAGTAGGAACAGTACAAATAAACGGCAAAACTTCAAACGCATTTAAAATAGCAACAGGGTTAAAGCAAGGAGATTCACTGAGCCCCCTTTTGTTTATCATATATATGAACCGTGTAATGAAAAACTGTATAGACAAAGTACCACACACAACAATAGGATATAGACACATGAACCCAGTAAAAGTACAAGCACTATTATATGCAGATGACATTGTACTGAAATCTGACACAGGCCCAAAAATGCAAACACTAATAGACGTGTGGACACTAGAATTGGGAAAAATGGACATGAAGATCAACAAAACTAAAACAAAATAATGCGTATTCAAAGAAAAAAAGAAGGAAACATTCACGTCACGTGCAATGGAAAACTACCTTTCATAAAAAATTTAAAAATTACAATGTTATTCCTTGTATTTGTGCCAATTTTATTACATATAGATTAAAAAAAAACATTATAGATAAACAAAAAATTGTGTATCAAATATTTACAAAAAAAATTGAAAAACTATGTAGGACGCATTTCTCTGCTCGAAATCTAGCTGCTCCGAAATGAAAAAAAAAAGCGTTTGGTTTTTTGATAATTTCTCGGTCGCACTTTAAATTAAAGAGATTATAAGAAACGATTTTATAGGGAATTTTATTGCCTATAAGTTCATGTGGGTTTCATATTTTTCAAACGCTCCATTTTATAAAAGTCTAAGATGAAAGGGATCAAGAGCGGTATTGATTTCATATCTCAGATAATTTTTGAGCTATAGTAAAAGAAAAGCCAAAATTTTTGTAAATGACAATGATAATTTTTAGTACTATGGAAATTTTTACGTATATGGTGAGATTAAAAAACTAATAGTCCATTCTTCACAAATCCGTATGATCCACTTGCATGAACATTAATGTACCTCTGCCCGGATCTGTCTGTGCGGTACACATCAGGTTCGTCTTCGGATAGCCCAGCACTTGGTAACTCCATAAGGAGGATGAGTGTAAGTTTTGTGTAAGTACGTAACTGGTTTCTTCATTCAACTTTCTTAAATAGCGAGAACGTCAAGTTACAATATCATTGCGCTCCATTAGCAATTATCTTTTGTCGTTTCTTCATTTCTATCTAAACCCCACAATGCTTTTTGAAGAGAGTCTGAACCACCGTTGTAGTTAACTTAATTATTTACAAATTCAGCTATTACGTATCACAAATATAAAATATATTACCAAAACTGTGCATGAGTGTACTGTTATTAACAAAAAACTAAAAAAAAGCGACTCAGCATTGCAAATTAATCGGTTTCCCAGTTGCAGCTGCAGCTAATTCTCTTGTTTTCTTTATAAAGGAAATGGTCACAAACCTATAGGTTTCGGTTGATTGAAGAACTCGATGACAGTTTTAATATGTTTCTGGTTTCGGAATTAACAGGTTTTTTCGTAGCCATGTTAAAATGTAAGTAAAAGCTGGAAAAACAAAATTTTGTAAGAAACTAATAATTTTTAAATCAAACATTATAATTTAAATTAAAACATTAATTGTTTTTAAAAAAATCAAAAATAACTTAAGAAATTAGTGTAAACAAAAATCAACTTTTGAGGTTACGTAATATAAATTTAAAACATACACTTATACCCCAGTCAATAGGGCAAATAATTAGTAAATTTTTGACAAAAATAATAGTAGAATATCGCCTGCGCCATGTAATTGTAAATAGTACCTTAAATTCATGTTTTATACAAAAATGAATTGTCATTATATAGTTAATTAACATTTATGTGCAAAAGAAACGTGTTTTTTTTCAACTTTAATAAACCAATGTTAATGGTGTAAAAAGAAAAGTTATAGAAGATGATAAATAAAAATAAAAATTGGAAAAAGTGAAATATTTGGGTTTTTCTTTTTAAATTCGTAATTTTTTGAGATGTAGCATAAATCTTTCAGGAAATAGGAGGTAATGATACGTACTTAGTGTGTGCAAAACCCTGCAATTATTGGACAATTAGTTTATGCACAATTCCGTTTTAAATTTTTTAAATCAATATATTCAATCGAGGCCGAATGCTCGTGTGGTCGTCCGATTGTAAGAATTAAAAAAAATTGTAAAACTGAAATAGAAAGAAATAAAACGTATATTCTCATTTTTTGATAAAATGATATTTAACACGCCAAAACTGCATGCAAAGATGACTGAAAATGACCGAGTGTGAGAAAACGGCGGAGTAGTGAGGATACCCGCCCGCTAGCGCCGTTTGAGGAAATTAAGATTTGTATACTTCTCCGTTTTCTCTCACTCGGCCATTTTCAATTACCTTTGCATGCAGTTTTTGCGTGTTAAATACCATTTTATCAAAAATGATAATATACGTTTTATTCCTTTAGTTCAGCTTCACAATTGTTTGTTAATTCTTACAATCGGCCGCTCACACGAGCATTTGGCCTCGATTAAATATTGCAAACGGCAAGTTCTTTCAATAATCTTGTAACATTCTCCATGAATAAAAAATAAATTTAGTATGTCTTCATTCGAATATTCTTGGTGGATTTCCATATCGTGTATAATGTGTCACGTCGACGTTTACAAGTTTAATAAATAAGGCACATTGTTTTAATTTCCACAGGCCACTAGTCAGAAATTATTTAATAAAATAGAGAAATATTGTGTGTCGAATGTAAATATATCGATAGCAGGAAAATGGTAACAGATAGATATAAGGAACCCTTATGAAGATTGAAAGACCACTTAATTCTCCATCACATAAAGCAACAAGATACAGGGAGTTCCATTTAAAAAATTGACTTTTGGGCAGTTGAAGTTAGTCAGATTTAGCCAAACATTTTGAACACCCTGTAAATAATGAGATGTCAAATTACACATCATTTAAAAACTTAACAGTCCTCCTAAGTATAACCCAAATTTTGTTAGTATAATTTTCTTTTCAATCATTGACAAGCGTTTGAAAACAATACTACAAAACCAATTTTTCTCAAAAAAATGAGAATATCTCAAAAACTATTGATTTTTCATATAGGTTGTGCTACATGAAAGTAACTCAGATGTTAGCGTAGAATCCAAATATACAAAAAAAATATATCATTCCATTTAAAATAAGAAAGTTGGTAGCCACTTCCGGTTAGAAGAGCTGAAATATTTTAATTAAATAGGACTTTTCGAGCAATTTCCTATTCCAAATTTTTAAACAAATATTTCAACCGGAAGTCCATAAACTTCTAATGAACGGGTTAGCTGAATCACCCGGTATAATGACAATT
Organism: Abscondita cerata; assembly: GCA_030710515.1. Taxonomy (NCBI): domain Eukaryota; kingdom Metazoa; phylum Arthropoda; class Insecta; order Coleoptera; family Lampyridae; genus Abscondita; species Abscondita cerata. The sequence goes on along the minus strand of JALBCR010001385.1, from coordinate 241,387 downwards.
TATTTTCGGTATTTATTTAATCGTATGGTACATTATAAATATTGTATTGTGATGTAAGTGTTATGTATGGTGCCCCAGAAGATCAGTATAAACCTGTACAGTGTAGTGACGAAACCGTGCAATTGTGGATTGGTTTGTCTTGGCAAAGCATTTACTTCAAGGTTTAGGAAAACCACTAAAACCTAAACATGCCAACCCTTACCCACCCTAGTATTCACATGTAATAATATTAATTAAGTGTGTAATGTGATTGTGTAATTTGTAATTTCGGTACTTTATACTATTTACAATTACATGGCGTAGGTGGTATCCTACTATTATTTTTGTCAAAAATATATCTCTATTTACTGCACTATTATTTAAAATCACTTTAAAATACGCTTACCCTTACACAAAATATCGCAGTCAAAATATCTTTGAAAAAAACTGTTTTTTATAAAGATGAATAAACGCAAAAACTAGAAGAACCAAAATTTGTCAAAAAAATTCGAATTGATACATGCCCTGCTCACTCATGTTAAAAAGTAACAGCATCTGCAGCGCTCTCATCGTACCCTCTCATTTTTTATTTTTATTTTGAGTTATATCTGTCAGTCAGCTTGTCATACATATCTGTCATGTCAATATGTGATTATGTTTTGTATTGTAATAACGATTATTTTTACATGTTGTGTTCCATCTTATAAGACCAAATAAAGTTTTATCAACTGATCCTCATGTCAGGTGTCAAAAGAAAGATTTTTTAAAATAATTAATCAAAAATATAATTGTTACAGAGCATATATGTATGCCAGATCTGCAGTGAATTAATTGCATTTTGATAATTTTTTTATCAGCGTTAATAGTATAGTCGAGAAGTGAGTTTCTTACGAAAAATAGTTCTGATTGTCGTAAAACTATGAACGGTAGCTCATTTGATTCGGAATGCCATTCTGAAAAAAGCGTTTTTAGGATTTTTTCTGCCGACGAAAATTGCAATTGTTATTAATAAAAAAAAAGGCGACTCAGCATTGTAACAATAACTCAAAAACTATTTCAAAAAATATTCTGAAAGAGGAGGAAATTTTCGATAAACAACCTCCAACTCCCGAAACTGTAGCTCCATTATTTATAATTTTAATTTAACGCTAAAAATAAGGTTCCGCGCGGCCGTTTCAGCAAACACACGCCGCCTCTAAAGAGATTACAGCACATGTAACAATTTTTAAATAGTATTAAATATTATTAAAAAAATTGAAAAAATTCAGGTGTCATCTAGCACTTGAAAGAATACGATTTCGTTAAAAACATTTTTTTATTTCAAGTTTTCACACAGTTATGCAATTTGAGTTATTGCCACAATGCTGAGTCGCTTTTTCTTAGTTTTTGTTAATAACAGTACAGTCATGCACAGTTTTGGTAATTGTACTAAAAGCAATACAATTTGTGTCTCTACGTGTATCATCAAGAATTCAAAACTGATATGAATGAATTTATATATTTGTGTCCCAGACACTTCTACCAGGATCATGTCTTACTGCATTTGAAGTCATGATATGAGATACATTAATCCTTCTTGTTCGGGATTTATAATTTTTTTTTAAAATAAAATTAATAATTTTGTTGTTTCTAGTTCGCCAGGAACTCCTTGTGACTGGACGATAGCAAGTGTGCTTTAGGTTGTTTAAAATAATTTATTATAAGGGTGATTCAACTGATAAAGACGTTGTTCAGTCAGAAGAAATTGACAGTGACAAAACTGAAACATTTTTTTTGTTTCTCTTACAAATCTTCTGCATTGGAACTCCCATGCATACATTGCTGGTTATCGGGCAAAAAATATATTAAAAACAGTAACTTCTTTACCAGAGTATAAATTAATTGAGGCAAGGGCCTATTGGCCAAAAAACTATTCTCCGCCCAGGCCCAATACTTACTACAATTTATGAAGAATGTATTGAAATAAGTCATAAATTTTCACGTGAAACATGCACTGCTAGTAAGTAATATAATGGTAACATTCAGAAAATAATTTTAATTTTAATTGTTAATTTGTTGTAGAATCGGAGTATTGAATAATAATAAGATTTTAAAGGGGTTACATATTAGAAAAGTAGACAATAAAATAACAAATTAAGAAATTGTTGTAACCAATTTCAAAACGTAAAAGAAATTTAGTTTTAATGAAATAATGTCTTAAAACCTTCATAAAAACTAAACTTATTATCTGTAGATAAAATTGTATTTAAAATTCACGTCTTTTAATATTTAACAATGTTGTTGTATTCATAAGAAAAATAAATTCAAATGTGTTTTGTTCATTGTTTTCTTATTAAATACCTACAAATTTATTTTAATTTGTTAAGAATTAATATAGAAAATTGTTGATTTAAAAAAACCGGCGGATTTACATTCTGCGTACAGCGACATTGCGACATGAGGTATAATTAAAACTTATTTCGTAGATCAACGAGGAGTCGGCTATCTAAACACCGTTTGTTTATCTATTTATTGATAACTCAAACTTCTGTCAGAGATTGAATCACTTGTTATTTCTTAATTGTGATTGGGCTAATGTTTCGCTACCACAAATTTTTAAATGTAGTTGACATATTTTTCGGGGTACTTTGTTTTCTTTGGTATGCTGTATTTTTAATTTTTGTACAGAATCAGATTGAGTTTGGAATAGGTAAACTTTTTTTGATTTCTTCTCATTTAACCAAATTGGATCTCTTACCGTTTTCGAGATCCCCAAAGTTTATAATACAACTGTACTTTTTTTCTGTTGTTGTATGGAGAAAGAAATTCCTTACAAGAATTCATTAAAATTAATAATTTAAAAATTAAAAAAAATGACAATTGTAATTTTGGCATACGTCAATATGATTTTGACTTATGTAGCTTACTGAATGACAAAATGACATTTTTACTATTATATCTCTACTTTGACAGTATGAAAAACAAATCGCAAATTAAAACCCTTTGACACTTTGACAGCTCACTGAATTTTATACGAAATTTAAGGTTAGAATTACACGAAAAAATCAATTACAGCTATCACCATCAGAAGAAACCCACTTTGTTGATTATTTCCAATAAATCTAATCAACTCACAAATTTCAGCAAACAAAATTAGTCTCTAGGCATTATTTTTGGATAACGTTAACAACGGTACCTTTTATCTCGATTAACAATTTAAATAAGTGCGGCCTATAATAGTTTTGATAGTTTAAAACTTTGTGTTCTTATTTAACAGTCACATAGAGATTCTCAACAAAGTGGCGTATCTTAATACAGTTGATGTTTACATTTCATAAAAAAATCAGTTGGTTAGGTACTGTGATTATCTGTTGTGAGAACAATGTTTTGCATTGGGAACAGATTTAAGAAATGCTATTTGTCGGCGTAACTGTAGCTCTTTTGGCTCTACATCAAAACGTCGCGTGTTCAAGTTACGTCGGGGTCCCCATTGTAGATTCGTCTATGATAATATAATTAATTTCAATGGTACTAAACCGCATTTAATATAAGTGGTTACTTTTTAATGAAAAACTTTATTTTATTTTTTTATTTTATTTATTTATTCGAATGGTAATTTTACTTTTTAAAAGTCAATAATTTATTTATTTATTTATTCGTATGGTATATTTTCATTATTGCATTGTAATGTATGGTGAAGATCAGTATAAACCTATACAGAGTGGTTCACCGGGAACCGCCGCGATTGTTTATGAAAAAACTGTACGTAGGAAAATTCTGAAAATTTGCAAACATACCAAAGTCGATGCGGGTCATTTAACCAAAATATTTTAAAGATGGCAGAACTTCCGGTTTTATCGGAAGTATGTATCAACTTGCTTATTTTAAATAGAACCCCTATATATTACTACATTTTTAGATTCTACGTCTAATTTTAGGCATATTTCATGTACAATGTTACATACCTCACCTCAATCGTTTCTGACTTATTTCATGTTTTATGTCAAAATTGGCGTTTGAAGACCACAAACTAATTTGTATTATCAACTATTCAAAACCATTTTTTACTTGGTTTGTGTATTTTTTTATTTTAAGCTGGGTCCGTTTGAACAGTATTTGTGCAAAATTGTCAAAAAAAATTATAAAGACTGTTTGAAAATTAGTATCAAAATATTAGTTCTGAAAATCGTCAAAAGTCAATTTTTTCAAATGGAACATAACGATTTTTTTATTTTTATCTCATTCGTGGTTCAAAATAAGGGCACTGCAAGTTAAAATTACGTCTCTTGTTGCATTTCATGTTCGTGGGAAATTGGTCACTTTTCCCATTTTTTGCACAATATATTATTTATGTGCAAAAAACTTTTGAGATTGTTATTGATAATGTTATTTAAATTTTAGCTAAATATATTCAGCTTGCTTTAGGCGAACATTATAATAGTTGTACTAAACATGGTTAAATCTGTGATTAAGTTTCTGTGTATTGAAAATCTACTTCAGAAAAATTTTGCTCACGCTATAAACTTACACATTTTGGAAAATTTTGAAACACGCGTAATTGCTAGTACAGGCATAGATACTTTTATCTAAGATTCAGAGTACAATTTTGTGTTGAAAACTATGTTAGATAATGACTTTTATGTGTGTCAAACAAACAAAATATGCCACTTCTTGTAAAATTCTATGTGCAGTTATCACAAAAACCAAAATACAAGGAATAACATTTACGCATTCGAAAGTTGTTTTTCCATACATTAAGGTGATTGCGTAGATAAAAATTCGGATAATTATATCTATTTTGGATAAATTATTAATTTGTTTACAAAATTAAACATAATTCTAATTATAGACGCTCTTATTGCGCAAAAATCTTTGTAATAAATAACTTTGAAAACAATTTCTTGTTGACTGCTAATTTCAGCAATTAATGTATAATTCGATTATTGTTGAATTCGTTCGTTTCGTTAATAATGTCGAATTGTACCAGAAGTTCGTGTAAAATGAATTCGTAATCTGGTTACTCGATGACAAACATACTTTTTGAAATTCAATTCAATAGTTTAATTCAGTTATCGAATATAGGGTACCAATTGACTAATGACCTTCCTTCGCACAACAAAAACTAGTTTTTGTGAAACCGATTCCAATTAGCTACAGAATTTCTGTGAAGTTTTATGGATGCTTACGTACCTACGTACGTTCAATAAAAGTTTATGGAATACACAGAGGAGTGGGAATTCCTATCCAGATTAACACTTTAAATAGAACACTATCCGAACTAAACTCAAAGTCAGTAACGTCTGAACTAACGAAAGAGTCGGTTAAACATTCAATTGTTGTAAGTTGTTATTTTTTCATTAATCGACGCATGCTGAAGAAAAAGAAAATGGAGAAATTGCTGATCCTGTTTAGCGCAATTTTAATTGTACCAATATTCTGCGTGCCGATGAAGAACACTCATTCTTTAGTGGTAAGGTCAGCAGATTCATCCGATAAAGAATCTGATAAAGAGGTAAGCAAAGCACACATGTAGTAAACAATTTTATTTTGTATTAATTTTACAGGGCCAAGCCAATGACAATAAATTCACTGTACCTCAAATTTACCAAATGTCTATCAGATCAAAAATCAGCAATCGATTTGCCAACACCACCGTAACGAGCAGAGTGAGAAATTACGCCGACAAAGCTCAAGAAGCCGTTTTTTCTATCATCCTACCCGAAACGGCTTTTATATCTGAATTTATCATGGAGGTCGACGGAAAGAACTACACCGCTTATGTCAAAGAGAAAGAAGAGGCAAAACGCACATACGATGCTGTAAGAAAACTAGATTACCACATTTCAGTTTTTTATGAATGCATCTTTTTAGGCCGTTTCCAGCGGTTTTTCAGCAGCACACGTTGCTGTTAGTGCCCGCGATTCCAACCGTTTTACCGTCAACGTTAACGTAGAACCGCAGAAAAAGGCCGCATTTTATTTGACCTATGAGCAACTTCTAAAGAGAGAAGACGGGCGTTACGAACAAGTCATCAATATCCATCCAGGACAACCGGTCCAAAATCTAGATGTTGAAGTTCTAATCAGTGAAAGCAGAAAGATAGTCAATTTAAAAGCGCCCCCATTGCGCTCAGGTAACGAAATAGGTGCCGAAAACTCCGAATTAGATCCTAGAGCCGACATTGAAATAATCGACGATACCAAAGCTTTGGTTAAATTCAGCCCTAACATCGAACGGCAAAAGCAGTTGGCGCATGTTTTTGGTACGAAAGAAGAGAACGGCCTTGCCGGACAATTCGTTGTGCAGTACGACGTCGAAAGAGATCCGCAGGGCGGTGAAGTTTTAATTCAAGACGGATACTTTGTACATTTCTTTGCGCCTTCCGAATTAAAACCACTTCCCAAACAAGTCGTTTTTATATTAGACACGAGCGGTAGCATGTGGGGCCACAAAATTCAGCAACTCAAAGAGGCAATGATTAAAATTTTAGACCAATTAAACGAACACGATTCGTTTAACCTGGTAGAGTTTAACAGTAACACAAAAGTGTGAAACATCAACGATCATGATGCAAGTGTATGGTATCCGAGATCGAATTCTTGGTATTATTCGGACAACGCTGGCATTCTTGTAACATTAGAAGTAAGTTTTCACCATTTATCCAAAAGCATTTTTGGTATACTTTGCCTTATAGAACGCAACTTTTCCACGAGCATATCCAGCAAACTCAGATAACATTAAAAAGGCTAAAAATGCTGTAGAGAAAATGAAATCTGATGGATCGACCAACATGTACAGAGCTTTAGAAGTTGGACTTCATTTAGTTGAATTGGAGCGAACAGACAAGAACAATGACATTAAGCGACAACCTTTAATTATATTTTTAACCGATGGAGATCCGACTGATTTTTCTACAGACTCAATAACAACAAAGGTAATTCACTTTCTATCAAAGTTTATGTAATTTACTAATTCTTGTAGACGACCGAATTCAACTCGGGACCAAGAAAGGCCCCAATTTTCGCCCTCTCTTTCGGCGCCGGAGCGGATAAAAAGTTTTTGGAACAATTAGCTCTGCGAAACTCAGGATTTTCAAAACACATTTACGAGGCAGCCGACGCTTCTCTTCAACTACAAGATTTTTACAAAAATTTCGTCGCCCTTATTATCTGACGTCACCTTTAAATATGAACCTTCGGTCACTAGTCTCACCAAAACCGAGTTTCCGATACATTTCGGCGGTTCGGAAATCGTAGTTTGCGGTAGGAACAAAGGACCGGTCATGCCAATTCCCATCGTAGATGGTATCAGCAAAATAGGAAGAATTTCACTGAAACCGTCGGTAACGAATTCCATCTCTAACGTAGAACGTTTGTGGGCGTATCTAACAATTTCACAATTATTGGAGAAGAAGGAGCTAACGGGAGATGAAAAAAAAGAGGCTGAAAAGAAAGCGCTGGATTTGGCCCTTAAGTATTCTTTTTGTAACTCCCGTAAGTTCTTTGGTAGTTGTAAAACCAAATGATACGAAACCGGTTGAAACCGAAGACGCCACGAAAATATCATCTGACAGTAATAAATTAAAACCTGTTTGTTTTTTATTTTTCTAATACTTTTGTTAACAGGAGTTTTCGGTAGACACGGTTTAGCAGGCATTCCTGGACCCATGCCTCCTGCCCGGTCCCCGGTGTATTCATTTGCAGCTTCTGATGCAGGAATGCCTGTACACCCACGCATAGGGCTTTCCGCATCACCACATCATTCATATTCTAAACCTATACATCATAAGAATAGTTACCTTTCCATGATGTTACCAACAAGTGGAACCGCATTTCCGGTCTTCGGCACAACACTTACTACTTCAACAACGCAATCCCCACTACAACTTTTGTTCGACGCCTTGCCTTGGTTAAAGCACATCTTAACTAACGGACTAGTCAAAGTGCCAACAGGTTAAATTATACTGATTTTCACAATATCTACTAACAACGTATTATATTTTCAGGAAGTTACAAATTAGGCGTAAATGAAACTATATCTGAAAACGTAAAATGCGCCAAAACTCCGACAAACCAAGAAGGTCACTGTTCGCTATTACACGAATGCCATTCTGTTCATTCGATGTTAAAATCGTCCACCGACTTCTTTGACCATTTCTGCGTTCTAGGAAACGAGTAAGAAATTTCACACCATGTTAATTTCACATACCTAACTTTAAACATTTTTGCAGATATGCAGGAGTTTGCTGCCCAAACAGTGCGTAGATGACTAAAAACTGTTCTTAAAGTAATTTGTAGATAGTTTTATTTAAATAAATTTTTATAATTACCTACTTGTGTCTTTTTTATTGTACAATGTATAACTAATTAAAAAGTGGATAAACTTATTTATCCAGGTCTGGACATCTAAAGATTTAATTTTTCTAAATTCAATCGATAACCTTTTAACCCTAAGGTGTACAAGTTTTCCGTATTTATTTTAACTATTTATTATTTTATTAATAAGTTAAGAATGGACAAACTTGGCCCATTCTTTCTGGTCCTTAGCTATTGTTATTGCTTCTTTCCATGTCTTGTTCTTTTTCTTTATTATTCCGGCTAGCTCGTCATTCCATGATTTTTTTGGTCTTCCTCTATTTCGTTATTGCTGAAGTTTTGTTGTCCATATGCTCTTCACTTGTCGCTCTTCTCCCATTCGGTTAATGTGACTAAACCACTTTAGTTGGTTCTTCTCTATGGTTTTTAACACTGATTCAACTTCTAGATCTTTCCTTACTATTTCGTTTCTTACTCTGTCTTTGCGAGTTAGATATATATATATATATATATATATATATATATATATATATATAGATATTTCATATCTATAGCCAGCAGTCTGCTCTTTTGCGTTTGCTTTAATACCCAACTTTCACTTCCGTACGTTCGGATTGGTATAAATATAGATTTGTAGACTGTAATTTTTGTCTTGTTACTTATCTTTCTTTTTCTTAGTAAAGTTTTATTCAAACTGTGATACAATTTGGATGCGTTGTTTATTCTTTCATTTATTTCATGTTCCATGTTTCCTTCTCTGTTCAGTGTTATTCCGGGTCTATGACAAAGCGCCAAATGGACAAAGCGCCGAATGGACAAAACGCCGAATTTGTGAACAAATCGTCGAAATACTTCTGTGGAGAAATCGCCGAAAAATGACAAAACGCCGAAAAAGCTTCTGTGGACAAATTGCCGAAGATATTTCTATGTACAAATCGCCGAAAATGCTTTCGTGGACAAAATGTCGAAAAAGTTTTTTGTGGACAAAACGTCGACAATATATCGCAGAACGGATTGGTATATTATCGTCATGAAAGATTTTTTCCGAAAAAATCACCAAAAGTATTTCACTGTATTGGGAAGTATCTAAAAATAACATAAGCAGCTTAATATTAATCAAAATAAAAGTAAGGTACATACACTAAGCATCAAAATTAACGCACCATCAAAAAAATCAAAAAATTCAAAGTTAATTTTCTGCACACCACTGGTCCAATTTAAATGTTTTTTTTATTTGGAGGTTTTTTTCTTTAGGAATAGCTTAATGTTTACCATTTTAATTTTGACATTAGTTTAAGACATGTACAGGGCGTTCCAGTTATGCCATTTGATGACTACTATAATCCAAAGGTAGCCCAGTCTTTTCCCAAAAATTCGTTTTTTACTCATGTTTTATCTTTTTTTTTAACGAAAAAGCACGCTTTTTAAAATTATCACACTAATTTATTAAAAAAGAAGAAAAAAGGAATTTAACATGTCAGACAAGGCAGATTAAAGAGAAAAACAAAAGAAATTTAAGAAATTTAACATGTTTAAAGCTGAGCCACTAATACCTAAGAAAAAAATAAACTCAGCTTTCAAATTTATTTCAACCTATTGAACATGGAAAATAAGTAAAGGTGACGAGCAGAAACTATTCATCTGAATTTTATAAACGAATGGTAATAATAACAACTTAATTTCTAGCATGAACCATCGATATTAAACTTTTGTACGACCTTGGAAACAAAATACGCCGTATTGATTTGTTCTTTTTAGGTAATGATGGTGTAAAAGTCTTTTTCAACAAATTAGTCTGATAATTTTGAAAAGCGTGCAGTTTCGTTAAGAAAAGAGAAGGAAACAAGAGTAAAAAAACAAATTGTTTGGAAAAGACTGGACTATCTATTGATTATGGTGGTAATCAAATGATGCATTTGGAACGATTCACAGGGTGTTCTAAAAATCATTGCAAAAACATTCTTTTACTCACACACCCTGTACATGCCTTAAACTAAAGTCAAAATTAAAATGGTAAACATTGGGCTATTCCTGAAGAAAAATAAAACATTGAAATTAGACCAGCGAGGTGCCGGAAAATCATCTTTGAATTTTAGGATTTTTTGGTGGTGCGTTAATTTTGAACGTTTAGTGTATATCGAGTTCTCAAAATGTCATTTTTATTATAAGATGCATCAAATAAGTGTAATTTATATTTGTTTACCAGTTTACCTGTACGTTGATCTTATCAATCCATAAGAATCAGACAAAAGGGATAGCTTGAATTACAGAAACATTACCTCGTTGTGTATACTAGGTTGTCCGGACATTTAATCATCCGACAGTTAAATATAGGACCACGGACAGATAAACACAACGACCTGTAATAACACCGACATTTACACATACATGGTGACCCAACCAAACTACAAGGTGACCCAGCCATATTGACGTCTGGTTTTTATTTATTTAATAGATATCCATTAGTTCCACTTTTTAAAAATATTGTTTCCATATATAGGTGGTCCTAAACTAGGTAACTGGACAAAAGTAAGTAGAGTTTGTATACATGATTAGGGGTCGAACAGCTTCTGTTACAGCGTTAACGAAAAAAGTCCCATCTTTGAAAAATCACAGCACTTACACCCATTGTATTTCTTGTCTATCTTTTCCCAGTTGGTCCCGTATTATAGTCAAAAATTCGGAAACTTGATCCCTGCTGACATTTTTTTAGGTTCTATACAGAGTGGTCAAAAAGATAAAATTATCTTTTATAATTTTTTCAAATGGAACACCTTACATACCGATGTGTTATTCGATTGCGATTTTTAAGAGCTTTCTAACGGTATAACACACTTGGGTACTAATACCGGAATTCTTTGAGATATTCCACAACTTTTATTTTTTGCGGAACTTTCACTCCAAATAGGAGTAGCACTAAAATTGGTATACACACATTTGAAAAAAATGAGGAATAGATAATTTTGAGTTTTCGACCACCCTGTATAGTATTTAAAAAAACGTCAGTAGGGATCATGTTTCAGAATTTTTGACTAGAATAAGCGTCCAATTGCAATAATATGAAAAGAAATAAAAAAAGGGTGTAAGTGCTGTGATTTTTCAAATATTTGATTTTTTTCACAGTAAATATCAGTTACATCTATAATAGTTGCTGCTAGACACCTAATCATGTATACAAACTTAAGTATTTTTCAACAAAGAATTCAAATACGCGTAGATTAATAGGATGTTCCATTGAAAAAAAAACTGTGGTCCAGTTACCTAGTTTATTTTTAAAAAATGCAACTAATGGATGACCATTGAATAAAAAAAAGCAGAAGTCGATATCTTGTTTAATAATGGAGCAATCAAACTTTGTAGTTTGGTTGGGTCACCCGGTATAGACGTTTAATTACAACGACGTTTAAACAAGCTGACGTTTCATCACAGACATATAATCATGGTAATAATTAAACATTTGACAATTTAATCACATTTACATTAATATACTTATTGACCACAATAATACACTAAACTTCCAACAACATAGACGCGTGTAAAGCTTAGATCATATATATTTACAAAGATACCAAGTACTAGAAAATATTAAGAACCAACATAGCACCGACATAGTATTTTTATTCTGTTTTCGTCGCATGCGTACATATTCGTTTTTGCATCTCTCTTTTGTTTCAGACGTTCTATTTCTAGCATTTTGTTGGCGGCAATTTTAAATATTTAAAATTAAATATAGATATGCATTAATGAAATCGCCGATCAATCAAATTTAAAACTGCAATAAAAGGGTGGAAAAGTATATACCTTTTTTGCTTAGATATTATTTATTCAATCATTATTTAATTTAATTTAAATTTAGCATAAACAAAAGCAAATATTTGTATCTATTTTAATAAATAAAATTTTTGAAAATGTAAGTGTATAACACAAAAATTCAGTAAATAAATAATTGTAGAAAACATTAAAGTCTCCAATACACCTAATATAAAAGAAACTATAATAGTTTTATTAAAAGATCATTAACAATTAAATAAAAACTGCAACTGTTGTAAAAACCAAAATTATTATTTAATTACAAAAAAAAAGGTTTTATAATACAGTGATACAATGAAGAACAAAGCATTTATTGGTTTTTAAACAAAATAAGTCGAGCATATTTCGTTCTAACGTTAGTGTCCTTTACTGATTTTTTTTGCCTTCGTAATACATTCTAATATTAATGTAGAATTCCAAAATTATTTTTATTAAATTGTCTCGATGATTGTTCAAAACATCTTGATCTAATATATGCAATAACATATCATTATTTACAAACACATCCTGCAATTTAGTCATGCATTTCATAATTAAAAATGAAATTCCTCTTGACATAAAATTGTGTCTTGAAATTGTCTAATAACAATTTCGGCAACTTTGCAAATTTTAAAAACATCTGAAGATGGTTCATACAATTTTCCTCTTCTTTTTATCGAAAGTAAATTATATGAATATCGTGTTCTATTATCTTTCATCAACTGAATTGCACAGGTCTCACAAACATGCTTTTTCATTATTTTTCTTATAACAAATCCTGCAGTGTATTCAACTATATCTTCTTGAAAAACGTTTAATGCATTAAAATTAAACAAATATTCTTCTTCATCATCAGGCATATCAAATTCGCAAACCGCATCTGTTATATTAATTGACGAACTACTAGCAAATAATACTGGAGTTTGCTCTAGTATATCACAATTACCATTTACCGAGCCAGAAATTTGATGTCTTACAAGTAATCTCTTATAAGCACTCTTAAATTGACGTACAGAAGGGTTGTTATTGTAACCACCTCTACTTCTGATCGCGCTGAAAAATATTTCTAGGTGGTCTTGACTTAGCTTGTATGGCAATAAATATCTTTGTTCTGACCGCAACCTGTTGTAAAGATTTACCAAATTTTCCAAGCACACAATAATTCCTAGAAAGCCAGTTTTTCGATTCCCATGAATTAATAATTTCCCACTTTCGTCCTTCAAATTTGAAATATACTCTCAATTCTTAAGCTTTCTGTTGTAAAAAATTAATCGTTGAATTATTCACCGGCCTTCTATATAGATATTTTGCAACCACACTTCGACCATTTAGCATATCAAAAGCATCATTTAGTGTTAAACAAAATTTAGCAGTAGCTGAGGAATTGTTGAAAAATGGATGGTTTATCCTTTTGTTGCAAAATGTAATTGCTTCTGATACAGATGCACTTAGAGTTTGAACTGCCAGCTTAACCTTCATTTTTTCATTGAAATAATTTATATGGCGAGGTGTTAATTTATTTGCCACATGAAGTCCTTCTTCTTTTTGGAGATCGACTAATTTTTCGATATACTTCCAATTAATTTCTTCATTATCAGGATCGATTAAAATACGTTTTTCTCCAAAAGTATTACGACATAATTTAATCATGTGGCAAGGATCCCAAAATGTATAAACAGGTTCTTTGGTTATTGGGTGTGAAAACCATGGTTTCAAATTGTTACAATTGAAAGATGCCCCAATTCCGTGCACATAGCTAAATTTACTGGAGCCCCATCAAAAGTTATTGAAAATAATTTTGCGCCTGTTTCATTTAACAAATATAAACATTTTTCTAAAATGCTAACTCTTTCAGAGCCATTCAAATTAGAACTTAAAAAATAGCTTAAAGGAACTTTGAAACGATCGTTTAGACTGACTGCTAAAAATACCAAAGCATATTTAGCAGCGGGCAAATGTTCACCATCTGGTATTAAATCAGTTCCAAGATCGACAAAGCCATGATACTTTTTCCCATCCCATTCTATTAATTGACGATTAGACATTTCATCAATCACGATATTAACTATTATATTTTTTTCTTCTTTACATTTTGATTGTATAGCATCAAAAGCTTCTTTAGTAAATCCTGGGTTGCCACCGATTACACTATACCATTTTCGGATACTTTCTGGATGAGGCAATAAATTTTCAAATTCTTGCCTCCAAAAAATATATACGTCTCTTGGTGAATAAAAAAAAATTTAAAATAAATTTTTTTATTTTATATTATTTTTTTTTTTTTTTTTTTATTCTACTGCCTTTCTATTATGTCTTTCAAAGAAGATGGAATCATTGCCTAAATTAAAATATAATTATTTTCATAAACATTCATATAACATAAAATCATAATTTTAAGTTGAAATAATTAAAAAACAATTAAAGAAGTTTCCATCTTTATACCATTAAATTTTCAGCTGAATTCGTATTTAAAAGGTTTTCATTCGTAATTTTATTTAAAACGTCCTTTAGTGAAGTTATTTGCCCTGTTAATCGTCGGCATTTCTGTTTTAACAGTTTCAATTCTTTTCTGTGTTCTTCAAACTTTGCCTTTACAAAACGTTTCTTTTTCTTTTTCGAGGGGTTTCAAAATGTTCTTGAAGTTCTGATATATATCTAACACTTTCTAAAAATATGAATAAAAAAAATTTTGTATTTATCTGAGTGCTATTTTAACTAACCCTTTATATGTGCATTCCGTGTTTTCTAAATTGTGTTATCTAAATTGATAGTTGAAATTGCTTTAGAGCTACTGGAAATTGCACTCGACATTGTCAATGTGCTGTAACTCTCCACCGATGCAACTGAATTTACACTGAACATTGTAGAATTTGTGTTTGAAATACCTCTATGTTTATTAAAAACACTGGGTACGGCATCTTTTTTCAATCGTCGATAACGATTTGTGAAATCTCCTTTATCATATTCAAAATGTTCTTGCCGAAAGTGTTTCAAACATAGCATTGAAGATTTAAGTATCCTTTCACCACTGATCTTACACGCGTTAAGCCACTGCGCTCTTCTCATCTTATCTTCTTCTTTTGGAAACCTAAATTTAACTAATGAGAAAAAAAGTTTTGAAATTAAATTTTCTTACTTGTGAAATGATATTATGCTTCCAGTTTTAAACGGCTCATTACATATTACACACTTCACCATTTTCAAGTTTCAATAATCGACTGTAGTAATAAATATTTCTAAAGAATTTTACACAAAATTACAACCTGCAATGTAAACATCTGTCAAATCTAAGTCAGAGACTAATGTCAAAAAAATGATCATGCGCAATGCACTACTTTTATTTTAGATTGAATCAAAACAGAGATACAAGTTAGCAAATCAAAGCATGCAACAAAGATAGTTATATATTACTATGTCGTAACTATATATGCTTCACCATCTCTAATGCATTGAAATAGGGTACTTGGTATCTATGTAAATATATATGATCTAAGGTGTAAAGAGTAAACATACATAATCTTGCTATTGGCATTAACACTTTTTCCCAAAAAAACTAAAAGAGATATTTTGACCGATTAATATTTTATATATTCTTACAATACTAACCAATACTAACCAAATTTTCAATTTTTTAAAAATGGACCAATAATGATCTTTTATAGTGATAAAAATGGCTCTCGCTAAATGTCTAAATCGATAAAAATGTACCTTGCTTGACAGAATAGACCGTCTGTCAACCTAAAAATTAATGTCAAACATTTGAAATTTAACCGAAATTACATGCTTTATCTAAAATATACATAATGTTATTGATTATAGTAAATGGTAGTAGTCTTGAATCATATATTAATCATCGAGGTTAATTTTGTATTTGGGTAATTTTTTTTATTGGGAACTCAAACACGTTTACTACTTTTGCGGCGATGTGGCCACAAAACATATAAACGTTTTCGGCAATTTGTCCACAAAAGTATTTTCGGCGTTTTGTCCACAGAAGCATTTTCGGTGTTTTGTCCACAGTAACATTTTCGGCGTTTTGTCCACAGAAGCGTTTTCGGCGATTTGTCAACAGAAGAATTTTCGGCGTTTTGTCCACAAAATTGTTTTCGCCGTTTTGTACACAGATTCAGTTGGAGTTCGGTGACGACGCCAGGTTACGATCGCTAAGGCGTCGTTTTTTACTTTTCGGCGTTTTGACCACATTCGGCAATTTGTCCACAGAAGCATTTTCGGCGTTTTGTCACTTTTCGACGATTTGTCCACAGAAGTTTTTCGGCGATTTGTCCATTCGGCGCTTTGTCCGGACCCCGTTATTCCTAGGTATGTGAAGTCGCTTACTTATTGTATTGCTTTGTCTCTTATTTTTATTTTGATCTTTTTGTCTTCTTTTCCTATTACCATCACCTTTGTTTTATTAGTGTTAATTATGAGATTTTTCTTTATAAGTTCGGTTTCCCATATATTTAGGTTCTCTTGTAGGTCTTTTTCAGTGGGTGCACTAATCATAATATCGTCTGCAAATGCACATTCTTCAAAGTATACTGGTGGTGTTAATTTATTATATCCAACATGAGTTTTTCTGTTCTTGTTTTAATGATATCGTCTAATACTAAGATAAATAAGATCGGACTCATTATACCTCCTTGTCTCAATCCGTCGTTTATGTCAAAAGTATCTGAATGTAGGTTGTTTTTTTTGGGTCTAGGTGAATTTATCGAATGACAATTGACCGAATGCAGTTTATCGAAAAACAATTGACCGAACAGCAATTTATCGAATAAGCAATTTATCGAATGACAATTGAACAAATGGTAAATTTATCGAAATAAAAACAATTCGTTTCTTTTGTAAATGCTTTGAAGTTGATTTATAATTTTAACGAAATATTAGAGGAAGGAATGCACATTCTTCAAGAATTATAAAGCTATTATGTACCTACTTTGAAACTGGCTTTTAAAGCATATCTACTAAAATATTAAAATACTACTTCAAAGCCTGTTAGCGCTACCCAGGAAACACCACGTGGAGGTCGGCTTACTAGTTTCCCTTTTTTTAACTTTTTTTTCTTATTTAATTTTTTTGTATTACTTTTGTCTTATTTATTTTTTTTTGTATTTATACCTTTTTCTTCTATGGATTCTATTATAATATTTTAAGTTTAAGTCCTTAATAGTATGCTATTTTAATAAGCAATATTGTGTGCGATGCCACGCAGATAGTCATGCATGTTATTTCTGTCAAAGTTTTCAGCAAGTTGTTTTATTCTATGAGCACAGTCTCTGTACTTTTACGACTACTTGTTGCTTCTTGTCCACTTACATATTGTTCGATTCTCAATTCGTGAAGCCCTTGTTCCCTCTGAATGGCTTCAATAAATTTCCAGATGTTTGGATGATCTGCAGAAATTTGTTGTTCAAAACCTCGGTGCCAACCTTCTACAGAATTGTTGGTTTTGGCAAACCTTGAACTGCTGCATCAAAGCAATTCCATAAAATATGTGAAAATCGTGGCTCTCGACGACGCTGGCGTCGCTGTGGGCGCCTTATCCACGTATCTTCGAAATAATCAATAATTGGTTGTAACTCTGCTGGCAGAATATCGTCATCGCACAACATTTCAAAAGCGTCGACCACATATTGCGTAGGAACAAATGCTATTGTAGAAAGTAATCTCACTTTCAAAGCAAAATCTGCATCCGTTTCGTATCTTGCTTTCAGACCATGTGATTGGATTTGGCGATAAACACATTGACAAAAATGGAAAAAACAACCACGATGCGTCGATTGAGGGAATGCACTCACCATTGCATTGATTATAGCAGGTTCAAGATCGGTCATAATGGTTGATGGTCCTAGTAAGAGTTTCAACTCCTTCACTTCTCTTAATAATCTGTTGTATGTGTCTTCTCTTTTGTCAGGTAGCAGTGCATATATCAATGGTATAGCATTATTTTGTTTTAATCCATGAATGGTAAACAATTGGTAAAAAGATGTGGCACAGTTTTAAAAGTACCGTCGGCATACCAATGCTCCGACTGTGCTAGAAGTCCAAGATTTCGTCTGGTACTAAATATTAAAATGCGATCTTCTGCGGGCCCGGAATCAAATAAAAGAAACGGCTCCCCACGTTTGGTGTTCGTAAATTCTTCAGGAAAAATAATGGCACTACGTTGAGTAGGTAAAGCTGGAGCAGCATTCTGCTTTTGGCGAATATTTCTTATTGTCCTTTTGATAATATCTACCTTTGGAAGTTGAGCTGCACCCGCTTGAGTAACTGTTGCAGTAGCATTGGACACAATATAGTGAGGTGCGTCTTGAGTATTTCTAGCACTGTCACGGATGTTATTCATAACTTTACTTGCTTCTACATGTGCTGCATCGGCAGCATGATTATGATTATCACTCTTTTTAGTCACTTGATCTTCGACTGTGATAACACGACCACCACATTTAGTTTTTCTGTAGTTTTCACATCTCCAGTAAATTGTGGTATCAACTTTTCGATCTTGATAATATAAATGACCATCCACGTATAATTTTTCTTGCCCTTTTTACTATTCATAAACACTAAAGGCATTTTGTAATATTTTTCTTGCGCTTCACTCAAAGTAACAATTGCAAGTAAATGGTATTCGTAAGGAGTCAGGCTTTTATATCCGTAATTATGATTAGTAACCCAATAGCGATACACAACACAGCAATTAGCTTTGGGATTTTCCGAGATTAGGAGCCACCCCATTAGCGATAAGCCATGACTATTACAATTGCAGAGATTCACAATAATAGCTTTCTAATTTTTGAAGAATGTGACATTCCTTCCTCTATTTTTCGTTAAAATTATAAATCAACTTCAAAGCATTTACAAAAGAAACGAATTGCTTTTATTTCGATAAATTTACCATTCGTTCAATTGTCATTCGATAAATTGCTGTGCGGTCAATTTTCGATAAACTGCATTCGGTCAATTGCCATTCGATAAATTGCTTTCGATAAATTTACCGCAGACGGTTTTTTTTTTTTCACGTAGTTTTGTTCTTAACATATAAACTTTGAATTTCTGGTATTAGTTTCTCGTTAACTTTTCGTTTTCAAAGTCCTTCCCATATAGTTTTTTGTGAAATTCTATCGAATGCTTTCTCCATGTCTAGGAATGCTAGATACATTTTGGTGTCTTTCCTTCTCATCTTTTCTATTAATTGTTTCACCGTGAAAATATGATCTTGTGCGCTTCTTCCTTTTCGAAACCCGCTTTGAATCTCTGATAATTGGTTTTCTGTTGTTCTTCTTAATCTTTTTTCCAAAATATATTCATATGTTTTGGTTACCGTACTTAATAATGCTATACCTCTATAGTTGCTGCAGTTTCGATTGTCTCCTTTTTTAAATATTGGGATAATGATTCCTATGTTCCAGTCTGTCGGAACTTTACTTGTAGACCACGCTTTGTTAAAATTTTTTGTTAATAATTCTATCCCCCTACAACCTAAGTTTTTTAACATTTCTGATGTTATTTTATCGTGTCCTGCTAATTTTCCGGTTTTTATATGTGATATTGCTTCTTTTACTTCTTCTCTCTGTATTAGTTCTTCTGTATCCTCTGTGTATTTTGTTATATCTTCTATTGTATTTATGTTTTGTGTTTTACTTTGTAATAGTTCGTAGAAGTATTCTTGCCATCTAGCCATAATTTCTTCATCTTGTATTAGTAGTGTGCCGTCTTTTGTTTTCACGTGTTTTATTATATCTCGTTTCTCGTTTCTTAGATTTTTTAATGCTTTATAGAATAGTTTTTGATTTGTCCTACTGTCTGATTCCATTCTTCTTAAAATTCTTCCCAAGACTTATTTTTAGCTTGTAACACGATTTCTCTAACTCTTATTCTTTGATTTTTGCACTTTCTGTTTTGTTACTTAAATATTGTTTCCATAGTTTTTTCTTATTCTTAATTTCTGTTTTTATTTCTTGATTCCACCATTTTGTTTGTTTTTTGTTCTTGTTTATTGTTGTTGTTCCACATGCATTACTTGCAGCTTGTATTATAATATTTTTGAAGGTGTCCCATAATTATTCTAGATTTAGAGTATCCCAATTAATTCTTAACATTATTTCTGTTTCTACTTCTTGTCTAAATTTTTCTGCAATTTCTGTTTCTTGCAGTTTGTGAGCTTGTATATTTACGTTTATCTTGTCTGATGTTGATTGTTTTCTTGTTCTTTCATATTTTTCTGTTATTAATCTCATTTTAGAAGTTACTAAGTAGTGATCGCTGTATATTTCTGCACCTCTTTTAACTTTAGTGTCTAAGATGTCCTTTCTGTGCTCTCTTCTTATAAGCACGAAATCTATTATAGATTTTTCGTTCCGACTTCTGCTTTCTCTGGTCTACTTGTGTATGTCTCGGTGCTCATAAAATGTGTTCGTTATGATCATATTATTTTCTATGCAAAAATTCAGCATTCTGTCTCCGTTATTATTCCGGACGTCTTCTCCATGTGGACCTAGGACATCTTTGTTTTCTTTCTTCCTACTCGGCTATTAAAATCTCCTACTATTAAGATCCTTCCATTTTCATTTTCAATCGTATCTGTTAGTTCTTCCCAAAAATCTTCTTTGTTCTTTTTTATGTCGTCATCGTTCGGTCCGTAAATTACCACTATTGTGGTGTTAATCTGCTGTTCTAGATTTATTTTTATTCTTAGTATCCTTGTTGATACAAACTCGTAACCTTTTATTTTCTTGACGTGCTTTCTATTTATTATACATGCTACTTTTCCAGCTGCTCTATCTGTTACTGCTACTCTGTTGTAAATTATCATGTGTTCATTTAATTCAAAGATTCCTTGTCCTTTTTTCTTGGTTTCTAAAATTGCCAGTATATCGAGCTCTGCCTTTTCAAGTTCTCCAATGAGTTCTTGTTCTTTACCTTTGAGTGTGTGTGTGTGAGTTGTGCGCGTGTTCTGGGAAAGCTCCAATATAAAAGTTAAATTTTGGCCGTATCGAGTGTAAATACACTGAAAAAATAATAGAAAGGGTATTTAAAAAGTGAATATCACTAGAAGCAAAAATCCACTCAAAGAAACAAAAGGTACGATTAAGTTTTAGATACAAATTACATAGAGCTAGGTTAAGAATATTGCTAATAAAGAGGAAAGTTACATGTGCTAATAGATAAGACTTGAAAAATAGTAAACAAATACAAATTGAAGGTCTCAATCAAATTTTCAAAATAGGCACACACCATACCCGTACGTGTTAACAGTAACATATATTGGAAGCACAAAATCTTATTTTCTCACAATGAAGGGTAGATCCTTCAAGGTGTTGAACCGGGAGACGCCCTTAACGCTGTAAAAAATTAGAGACAGAATTAATAATAATAATAATAATAATAATAATAATAATAATAATAATAATAATAATAATAATAATAATAATAATAATAACACTGCTACTATACAATAACACACATGAAACAGACACTATATCATACAGACAACAATTACATACACAATTTATACAACAATACCCTCACATTACAGTAACTGAACAAAAGTAGCAGATCAAAGACGAGCGATAGTAAAAAAAATCTGTTACCCAACACAACACTTCAACAAATAAAACAACAAGTTGCAAACACACTACATACACAAACAGAAACACAATCAGAAGCAGATACACACAGACTATAAACAACACTAACAGTAGGCACCCAAGAAAATAGCAATGACAGCGTCACAATAGTATATGATCACCCCAAAATCACAACAGAAATCATTGATAAAGACACACTAATACAACTCACACAGACATTAGACAGTACAATTATGCAATACACAGGAACAGATCCTACAAACAGACCAAAAATACCAAAACTACACACATCAAAATCACTCAGCAGAACACTACATTACCTGAACACACACATACTCCTACAATATATAAACACATACACCACACTCACAGAAATACACACACTTGTTTATGCTGGGGCAGTCACGGTAGTTACTCACCTCGGACGTAGACTAATCACACACACACAAAAAAGAATCACACCAGCCAATAAACCTGTTTGGCAAAAACGGTTTGAGGATCAAATTATGGAACTCCGCCGTGATCTAGGTAGCCTAACACAATACATAAAACATAACACATCACCAAAATTACTGAAACATGTGCATAAAACATTTAAGAAAATAAAAACACACACTAAACACGAACAACACAACCAACATATCATAGAATATATAGACACCCTTAAGCAAAAACTCGCAGCCATAGCACAAAGACTGCACAGATACAAAACATGCACACTACGCAAACAACAAATTGCACTATTCACAAACAACGAAAAATATTCTACAAAACTTTAAAATCAGACATAATACAGACACAAAATAACGGCACACCAACACAAGAACAACTTACAAATTACTGGACCGCTCTGTGGTCTAAGCCACTACAACATAATAAAAATACTAACTGGATCAGAGAAGAGGAACAGAACACAGAATACATACCCCAAATAACATTTACAAACATATCACCACAGGAACTCACAGACATAATAAATAAGGCACACAATTGGAAAGCACCGGGGGTAGACGAAATTCAGAATTTCTGGTATAAGAAATTTTCCTGTCTACACCCGATGTTAGTCAAAAACATCACACATACACTATACAATCCACACACAACACCTATGTTTCTAACACAAGGCACCACATACATGAAACCCAAATCTACAAATACACACAACCCAGCACAATATAGACCAATTACATGTCTCCCAACACTTTACAAAATTATCACAGCATGCATCACAAACAAAATATATACACATATAACACAAAACAACATACTTACAGAACAACAAAAAGGCTGCCGCAGGGGTCACAAGGGTTGCAAGGAACAAGTTCTGATAGACCCAGTTATTCTTGGACAGTCACTCAAACAAAACAGACATCTACACAGCATACGTCGACTACAAAAAAACATTTGACAGCACACCACACTCATGGTTAATACATACGCTCCAATTATACAAAATAAACACCACGCTCGTCACATATTTACATCACATCATGGAACACTGGAAAACAACAGTACACCTAACCCTAAACAATACACACATAAAAACAGATACCATACAAATAAAGCGAGGTATTTTCCAGGGAGACTCTTTGAGCCCTCTTTGGTTTTGCCTAGATCTTAATCCACTCTCCAACACACTAAACAACACAAAATATGGTTTCACATAAAACATAATAAAACAACCCAATATACACTATCACATTTGTTGTACATGGACGATATCAAAATATACACAGACACAAAACAACACTTACAACAATTACTAAACATAACACACACATTTTCAAAAGACATACACATGGAGTTTGAGCTGGACAAATGTAAAACCTTACACTTAGAAAAAAGAACTCTAAATACGGAGAAAGTCCCGGTTGGAAATAGGTTCATAGAATCAATGGAAGAGGGGAACTTTATAAATATTTGGGATTCGAACAGGCTAAACTCACACAACACAAACACATAAAACAAACACTCACCAAAGAAAACACAGACAGATTAAATATACTACTAAAAACACAATTAAATTCAAAACACATCACAAAAGCCATAAACACATACGCTATACCCACACTTACATATTTCTTTGGAGTCATACATTGGACACATACAGAATTAGAAGAATTCCAAAAGAAAACACGAACAACACTAACAAAATACAACAAACATCACCCAAAAACCGCTACAGAGAGGTTGACCCTACCCCGATGTGAGGGCGGACGTGGCCTCATAGACATATCCACACTCCACTACAAACAGATGAACACATTAAGAAAATGTTTCTACACAAAACAACACACATCACAGTTACACAAAGCAGTTACACTCACAGACAACAACTACAAACGCATATAAAAAAAACAACACAAACACAAAAACAGTCATGGATCCAAAAGGCCCTCCACGGCAGACATCCTCACGAACTGAGTCAACCGACTGTCGACAAAGAAGCGTCGAATATGTGGTTGACCCGCGGGGAACTGTTCGGCGAGACATAAGGGTTTATGATCGCAATACAAGATCAGGTCATACACACAAAAAAACTACATAAAACACATAATAAGAGATACAACACAGACAAACAACAAATGTAGAAAATGCCACACACACACACACAGAAACAATACAACATATTACATCTGGGTGCACAATACTCACTCAAACAGACTATCTACACAGACATAATCAAATAGCAAACATAAAATATATAGCCAATACTTTTATTTATAAATTGTAAACTGGTTTCGACTTTATAATAACATTAAAGTCATCGTCGGACAAAATATTCAATAATTAATAGTTTTTTGAAAAAAAATAAAATGTCAAATTGACATAATTTTTTTTTTAAATTGGACCATGAAAAATCTTGATAATAAATATCAAAAGTCAAGTTTACCATGTTACATAGTCTATAACAAGTAATCAAAGTACTATTGTGGTGGTGAATAGTGTTTGGAATAGGATAATGTAACGTGATATGACTTCTACTGTTTGATGAACGAGGTACAGTAATGTTTACGGTATTTAGCAAGCTCGTACAAATAATATTTCCTTTTATAAGTTTTTGTAAAAAAATTAAATATGATACACAACGTCTACTTTGCAAAGTGTATTAATATGTATGTTTAAGCAGTATTGATAGATCACAATGACGATCAGGATAACGTTTGTACATTTTAAAAAAGATATTTCAAATATTTTCTCATAACATTTTCTAATAATAATATGTAATTTTGGGTATAAGGACTCCAAATTATTCTACAATACTCTAGTTTGGAGCGTACTAGTGCGTAAAAAATTTGCCTTATACTTGCAATATTAGAAAAATCTTTAGTGTTCCTTATTAAAAAACCTAAAGTTTTCATTGCCTTATTTGAAATACTAATTATATGTAGACCAAAATTTAGCCTGCTGTCTAATGTAAGTCCTAAGTCTTGAACAAACTCACAATTGTTTATAACAGTGCCATTCAAATTATAATAGAAGTTAATGTTGTCTGTTTTTCTTGTAAATGTAATTTTTTTACATTTAATTCAAGCCAATTTGATTTACACCACGAGTTTAGTTGATCCAAGCAATGTTGCAGGTTAAAAAAGGTGATCTAATAATATGCGAGTTATGTATAATAATTAGAATATTCAGCAATAGATAAATAGTAGACACATTTATCTAGTGCTGATGCATTCCATAGTATTGTTCTTTATCTATTTTAATTATTACGCTTATTCTAAGATTAGTTTCAAGTTTAGTTTATAGTTATCTTTTGTAGAAGAAACATCTTGAACTCCGTCAAATAAAATCCTTTGAAATAAATTGTAATTCTTTTTAAAAACTAATTTTGACGTTAAACAAACAAAATTGGCGCAGTCGTGTCGGATTTGTGAAGAAATTAGGCCTTCGAAAATCAATTTTCGTGTGTTTTTACACTTTGTCGCAAAAGAAAACCTACACCTTAACCCAACGTCTCCAAACGGACAAGCATCGCCGAAGTAGAAGTGTTGGTAGCAGAAACGACCTAGCTGAAGAAGGCATCCAACCCCAGTCGAGTCGTCGGCGTCGTAGGGACAAGCATCGCCCGTAGAAAGCTTGCTGGAAACGAAACTTCGAACCTGATAATCGAGATCAAGTGATCGAGATCAGATCAACTCAACGAGAAATGAAAATACTGTAAGTCATCGAATTTATAATATTTTATTGCATTGAAAGTGAAATAATAATTAAAAATTAATGCACGTACTAATATAATTTTAAAATTTAATTTTAAGTTCAGGTAGATCTACTTCCCATAGTTTTTGAAATATCGTTAAATTTAAAAAAAAATTGGTTTGTAGAATATTTTTTAAAAATTCATATTTTTGAATTTTGTTAAGATAAAATTATATTTGGTTTCCTTATAACAGAAGCTTAGTTTTATTCATTACTGTGATCAAAATATGTTCAGTGTATTCAGGACGTCCACCATTGATTCTCAACCGGAAGTGCAATATAAGTGAAACTATTATACAATTCAAAGACCAGTATGAATAATATATTATCACAAATTTTTAAAATTTAAATACAATTAGTTCTTCATAAACGTCTAATAGGCCACTTTGTTTGGGACACCCTATATATATATATATATATATATATATATATATATATATATATATATATTATTTGATGGCGACTACTTTGACATCCGCCTAAAAAAGGTTATCAATGGCATCCTATCCATATACATATTATACACCAACATACAGCAAGTGTATACGGAATCAGAACGAGTTCATGGTGGCATCCGTCCACTTCACGATCAAGCCAGCATCCATGTATATTCTATGTTCAGTTACATACCAACCTGACCTCCGTATAGTCCACCTTTAGGGTAACGTGGCACATAATGCGATGTTGCCAGACAGAAACACATTTGATGATATCAGAATATTAAATGCTAGAACCGTATTAATCGGTTACGGGAACTACTAACTTCTTTTTTATGCACTATCTTTCGCGTGCAGTAAATGGGTGTTTAACAATAATAATTATAACAATAATTAAATCAAAATCAAATTTTAAGACTTAAATAAATAAAACTCACAGTGCAATTTAAAAAAAAGATAACTTACTCTACTGTCATTATTTGTCTTTTCCTTCCTTCTAACCATCTTCTTCTCTTGTCGACCTCTTTCATCTACTTTATATCATTTCCTTTCTTTCCTAGTAAACTTTCTCTTCCCATTCCCTCTACTCTTAATTCCACACAATATTCGATTAGATATTTAATATTTTCCGAATTATTTCTACATATTTTACATAATCTATCTTTGCCTTTCTTTCAATAGTTATTTATGTTTTATTTTTATTACCTACTCTAAATCTAGCTATCATCTTTTTTCTTGAATTGTAAGCCTTCCTGTTAAGTACCTTGGAATTCCTTACATTATTATATCCACGTGTTCCATATTGTATCTTTCTTTTCTTATCCTCATTCTTTTTCTTTGTATCTGATTATCCTTCTCCCTCTTTGTTATTTCTTTTCCTTCCATCTTCATTTCTTCTTACCTTCTTACTTTTTCTATTGCGTAACATTTTTCTTCTATAATATGCTTTTCTTTTGTTTTCTCTGTGATTTATTTTTTCTAATTTTATCCAGCCTTCATACAAAATAGTTACGTTGGCTGTGTGATTCGTGGCCCCGTTTTGTTGAGACCAAATGTCGTCCATTTTTGTAAAACAAAAATTCGTTGAGCATGGAACGGGAACGCTCACCATTGACGGTAACGCCGGCTCCTTTCTCAGTTTCGAAGTAAGTTTTTAATATTTTCCAATTCTGTTTTAGCGTATAGGGTGCCATTTTGCAAATGTCAAACATAAAACTAACTTTCTATGAAAAAATGAATGTCATTCTACCTTTCAAAGTCAAAATAATCGGTAGTTCAAATTTAAAACACATTATATGCGGTTTCTGAAAAAATTATGTTTGACAATGTCATAATTTATTATTGAAAAAAGTTGATCAAAACTAAAGACTACGTTCATATATGAAATTACACCCAATTAAATAAAAAAATTATTTCTCTTTTTTTTGTATTACAACAATGCCAATGTAACTGTATCCATAGAGAAGGCTGGTATGTTGAATTATTTCATTGACATATTTTTGGTAGCCACACTTTATTCCTTGAAAACTTTCTTCCCGCGTACTTTCCCCCGAAATACTATTCTCCCCGCGTACTTTTGGTTTGAAATTATTAATTTAGTATAACAACAAATTTATTTTGTTCATGGCATACATCTAAATACAAAACACATAACATAGCAATATTTTAATAAAACCCTACTTTTACTTGCAAGTATTTAACATAAATCTATTAAATAATTTTATTTGTATTTAACGTTGAAGATTTATTTATTTGCAGAAATTAATAAACTAACTTCAAAACATTAATCTTTGTCAAGTTAGTTTTATCCTTTTACTTTTCAACCTTTACTCTTTACTTTATAATTTACTTTAAAAAATTAACTTTAATATGTTATTCATCATTTTCTTCTGATTATCTTCATTTATATCTTCACAATATTTCAACACTTTATGTTACTTGTTCAAATTTACTTCAGATAATCAATGATCAGCAGTTTTCTTTCCATAAATTCATTCTTCAATTTTCCTATTTTCATAACGATTGTTTCTTATTTCTTTCCTTACATCTTAATTCAATTTCTTTTTTATAACCATTTCGTATGTGCATACTTTCTCACTACTTTCTTCTTTGTGTTATCTTCTATATTTCTTCGTAGATATCTTCATATTCATTATTTTATTGTAATTTCATTTATATTTCATCGTAGACATTTCATATTTCTTCATTTACTTCATCGTAAATTCGTATTCATATTTCTTCTTCATAATAACTGCTCTATTTCGCCGTTTACATACTACATAAGGACTGAGGGCGAAAAAACATTAACATTGAAAAACTTGCATAACTTTTAAACCGCTAAATAAATTTTCAAAAAAATATCAGTTTTGGATAGGTTATTTATTATATAAAAATTAAAAAACACAAAAATCAATCGGACTTATCGTCATAAAAAATTTTGAGCTTGTCGGGAATGGTCTCCATCATGGCTTTTATGGTGGTGCTCGACACTTCCTTGGTCGCTACGGTCCACATTTTTCTAAAACTTTCAACGATTTTGTAGCCTTTTTGTCTGCTTCAAGCTTCTTTTCACCAAAGCCCAGTACCGCTCGATTGGGCGAAGCTCAGGGCAATTTGGTGGGTTAGCCTCCTGGGTACAAAATCGACATGATTCTCTTCGTACCATTTTTTGTCTGCTTACTGTAATGGCACGAAGCTAAATCCCGCCAAAAAATGTGGATACCTTATGTTTACTCAGAAAAGGCCGCAATCTTTT
Organism: Abscondita cerata; assembly: GCA_030710515.1. Classification (NCBI taxonomy): domain Eukaryota; kingdom Metazoa; phylum Arthropoda; class Insecta; order Coleoptera; family Lampyridae; genus Abscondita; species Abscondita cerata. Next base: position 212,340 of record JALBCR010001385.1, on the reverse strand, counting down.
GGAGACACTCCTTCGTGTAAATATCGGAGTTAATTGTTCCATTTGTTATGAAAGATTGGCTTTTTTCACCGCAGCTACAAATCGCCTGCCAAACGAGATATTTTTGGAAACTTGGACTTTATTTTAGTTCTAAACCTCTTAGGAACATTTCCTCGTCCACAGGAAACATAAAACTCCTGACCAGGTAGTTGAGAAAATCGGCGAGGACGTAAGTCTCATCGTCAATCACGCAACATTGACGTTTTTGGAAAAAATATGCTCTCAACTTTCTGGCTTGTTTCTTGGCTTCAATGTTTTTCTCCGCATTACGATTTGGAGTTGTTTGAACTTTGTAGGACTTAAATCCACTCTTTTTTTATTTTTCGAATTGTCTTTTCCGACAAGGCGACTTTTGCATCTAATTTCCGGTTCGATATCAGCGGATTCTTAACCATCGCAAATATTGCCCTTTGCACCTTTTTTGGTGAATGAAACCCTCTAGTCGTCCACTTCCTGGTTTCCGTGTTATGGTAAAGTCTTCCTTGTACCGCTTGACGACTTTTGCTGCCACTTGCCTGCAAACCTTTGCCTCCTTTGCAATGCGAACGACTGACCATTGTGGATTCTCAACAAATTTTTTAATGATTTATCTATGTACTTCCACTACTTTTGCCATTGTGAACACAATTTGACTCAAATAAAAATAAAAATTTGAAGACATATTCTGACAACTATTTCAAAGCCTACTATATCAAAATTTTGTAAAAAAATTATATGGTATAAAAGTTATGCAAGTTTTTCAATGTTAATTTTTTAAATGAGCATATATGGCCAGTAGCTTAAGAAACACGGTTGAAAGGACCGAATTTTCTAATTTTAAAAACGCAACGTTGTGAAGAGGTATAGCGCTTATGACGTCATTTTATTATTTTTTCAATTCTTTGTGAAATCTTTTATCAATTAAGAGTTTAATTTTCAGTTTTTTTAGAAAAACCCATCAAAATCAAAAATTATAGTAATAAAAAAATATATTTAATTTAATTTCCTGTTCTCGCTTAATTTCCTAATAAAAGTACTTTCGTACATTAATATTGATAATGTTTTGTAATACTTAAAAAAATATCAAATTAATCAACAATCTTTTTTATTCTAATCTCCCTCTTAAATAAAATATCACGAAGATTCTGAAACGGATTGTCAAACAATACAGTAAGTACAGTCGAAAAGAAAATAATCCACAACAATTCGGCGATGTTGAACTGAAACTACAATATGAGTATCAAATTTCAGGTCATCTTTGACACTCACCGTTTTATTAATAAAATTGTAATGTTCCGGTGTTCTTGTTACTCCGACGTTATAAAAGAAAACAGGAAACTGGGTTAAGTATATTGCGTAGGATAGCCTGGTTGTTACCAAAAATACCTTGTGCGATAATATTCTACCAATTATTCCTGCTTGTTGTACATGACTTGTAAATATTATCCATCAAATGAGAAGCACCAGAAGATCGGAGAAAAAGCAGCGTACCAAGCAGCGTCCATCGGATTGTACGTGTAAGTTATGGTACCCATAAAGGAAGATCCAAGAAATGCAAAGCATAAACTAAATAAAGCCAGTGCATCTCCAACACGTAGCAGCAACTGAAATTGTTTAACAGTAAAATAAAGCAAGAAAATAAATCACTATAAGTACATTGCTTAATCGTATATGTTTGTACTCGTGTAGCAGAAATGCCAATATCATCCCCATTACGTAAACAGTAATCCGATGCACCGGTAAATTATACATATAATCGGCAGTGTCAAAAAGTTGCTGAATCTTAAAAACAACGCCTGTCAGCTTAAAATTAAAGCACTGTTTCTACTTACGTTGTACCAAAATGTACGTAGTTTGACAACTGCTTTGAGTGCGTTACATGATATCTTAACGCAGTTGAAAATGTCGCAACTGCAAATAATACAACCACGGTCTTTTTAGGGTTCTTCCACAAAAAAGGCACCGTCAAAACAGACGCAAAAAATAATTGGGTGTCAATTCCTACATGATGTGTATGAGTCAGACACTATAAAAAATCCAATTAAATGATTTTCGTAAACTTCACCTAAATAGATACCATATTTTCGAAACCGAAATAGTTGTGAATGAAAAGAAAATTTCTCCACCAGTATTTTTTGCAATTGTCAGCGTGTTGGGTGACAACTAAATTCCAATTCGGTCCATTGTTTATCAGAGGTAGAATGAAGGTGCAGAAGAGTATCAACGCTGCTAGAGTTGGTACGATGCGAAACAACCGAGAAGCGTATTCATTTAGCACGTTGATTTTATTGTGCCTTTGAAGTTTTCGTAAAAGAGAGTATGTGGCCAACGTGCCGGAAATCATTATAAACGAATCTGTGTATAAACTTACCGCTCTTCGAACACAGACCAATGTTGACCATAATCTGAAAAGTTAGTAAAAGGTAATTCATCGATTTACTGCCGCCATGTTATAAAAGTAAACAGTTCGCTCCTGTCAATAGATCTTTGTTCAAAAGTGAAATCATAAAAATATTCGAAAAAAAACTACTGATTCTCGTATCTACGACCCATGACAGTATTGAACCTTTCCAGACGTCTATACCACCCTATACCAACAACAATAAGATTTAAATGACAACTGGAATTGTTGTCGTATTTGTGTACATATATGACAATCATATAATCTTCACGCGGCGGTAATGATTAATTTTCTGAGAAACCCGTTATGCTGCTCATATCAACCATCTTGCTAAGACAGAACTCGTATAAAAATAGTTTCAGATTTGTTTTGTACAATGTATCATCTTTAAACCTGTGATTTAAACGGGCCTTAACTACTATCAAAGTAAAAAGTGTAGAGCATTGCTTTGAAACCAAATTATCAGAAAACTAAGAAATAAAATTATTTGCATGGAACTCAATTAGACTCCATCGGTTTAATTTGGTAAAGTAATTCTACATGTAAAATAGTAATTTAGAAAACTGAATAAGCTCTAACTTGTTTTTGACAAGTCGACATCGTGTGGGAAATTGCATTGAAATCCAGTCAATGGAAACTACGTGATGCAAAGCCATTTGCTGCATAAACAATGAACAGATAATTTTGGTTTTCTTAATTAATTTTGAATTTTTATATAGAATTATATAAATTAAATAGATTTTACAAAAAAGACAGAGGGGGTACAATTTACCATAGTTCGGTACATATCAAAGAAAAGAAGTTCTTCAGAAAATGGTCAGATGGGCAGTTAATAACTGAAATGTAGAGAAATATCACTCAAGTAGGTTTTATCTTGGTTTCTATTGGTGAATTACCTAATAATAATAAATCAATGGTAGACTATGCGGTGGCACTAAAAAAATAAGAGGGTCGCAATCGGATATTAAAACCCACAATACAAATTACCTTAAAGGAAACGTCAACAACACAGAAAAAAAGAAAATCGAGATATGGATCTTAAAAGTAAAACCCTATAGGTAAAAGAAAAAATGTGTGATTCATTTCTCTCAAAGAGAGGAAGAACAGACACGGTCGCTTGCCCTCTCCTTGAGAGGCGGGCTGCTATAGAATTTGGTAGCTACTTCAGCTGGAAAGAATGTACGTGTATATGTACGCATGCAATACATAATGTGCATGCATACATATACACTGGGAGTGTGCCTAAAGGATGGAGAAATTTAAGAAGTGGATAAGGAACAGAGCAAGTTACTGGCCCAGCATTCATGTGCTTATAAGTGCTAACTTATGATTATCGTGAGAAAACCTCTGAAAAACTAGCGGCAGACCAGCCCACTCTTGTGGGGATCGAACCCGAGTCTTCCCAATGGCAAGTGTTGGTGGTAGGGGACTATACCACTAGGCCACGGGCCTGGGTTAGAATTGCAGAAAGAGATTAAATATCTAAGAAATCACCTAAAGCTCACCTAAACAAAATCATAACAAAAGTGGTGAAACAACTGTGGACGATAACGACAACACATGCTCAAGTGTAGTTTGGGACTCTCTCCGGAACAAATACTTTAAACATACAAATAGATGTGCCCAAGTAAAAATCGCTGTATGCAAATCTAAAAAAAGCAGAGAACAGGTCGGCTGACATCACGGACCTCGAACGACAATCATAGAAGTACTACTAAACTTAGAACCGTTTGCATTCAAGAAAAAAAGTCATGAGACTTCCTAACTATCCTAACAAGAGTGAATTGATCTTTGAGTAATGATTTAAAATAATAATTTCATCACTTCACAACTAAAGAAATAAAATTCCTAAATATCTTGTAGGTCTCAATGAGTGTTTCCAAACTTATGCGAAAAAATATTGTAACAGATTCCTCATCGAAAATTTTCCTACACTCACTACTTTTAAAACAAAAAAATAGTTATTTACCTAACTAGTTCGGGAAATTTCTTCTAGAAAAAGTTAGGTATATTATTTTTTGTAACGAGTAACTGTAGTAATAATTCATAAATAAATAAATTCACAGCTGCTTAGTTTTTTTGTGTTTACAAGAAATTTGAGTTGGTAGCATTGTCCCGCTGATTGCTTGACAATTTGCTTTGCGTTGTCAACTTATACCAACCTAACAAAAATTTCCCTATTCCCTCGGAAACTAAAAAACACCGCGGTGCGGGAAATGGAACTTTCCGTGCATCGAGAATAACCGGGAAATCAGTAATCTTAGGCTATGAGTACAAAAACTCTATTAACGACGTGACTAAAATTAGGTTCTCAATTTTTTTCTTGTATTTGATATACACTCTATTTTTAGTCTATTTTTTAGATATTTTTATTTTCTCGCATACCTATAGAGAAAGTATTGTAATCATGCTTTGTAATAACATGTATGTAGGTACGGATATACTCTCGCCTAGGCACGAAAAGAACAGAACAATTCAATTCAACGTTCATATTTAGGGTTTTCTAGAGGTTTCTCAGAGGTACATTTTTCCTTTTTTCTACGATTTTCCTTAAAATGTGCACACGTATATGTGTATGTTTACAAAATATCCAAAGGCGTTTTCCAGAAAAACTCAAGTAAGGAAAAATTTCATCACTTAGTTTTTTTTAAACGACTAAAACGATTTTCCTCAAATTTAGTTCTTTTAATTAATTACGTCTTGAAGAAGGCAACAACTTTGGTTGCCGAAACGTCGACGCTTATGGAATAAACTAGTTCTTTTGTTGTTTTTTCACTCCTAAGGAATGGCTTCTTGTTGAAGGAACCCACACTATATATTAATTTTTCCTAAATTGAATAATTTATCACAGTTCTACCAGCAGAAATTTGAACTAGAAAATCGTCCTATAGCGGATTACGTTAGTGCCGATTTTAATCACTTTACTGCCGATTTTTTGTTACTTTAGTGAAATCGTCACCGATGGTTACATTACTTTGCTCTTTGTATCATCGATTGTCGAGCTATTTAAAATATTCTCGTAGAGTTTTGCCACTGATCCTGCGAAAATTAAAAAAAAATTAAATAAGCGTTGTGTTGAACTCCACATTGTTCTGACACTAACAAATGTGTAAGAGTATCGAAAGTGTGCGGCGACATAACAATTTTGCTCGAAAGATAAAATAAACAGCGTCGCAACTCAATAATTTTGATAAAAGAAGTGAAAACAACGTTTAAGAAGAAAATGTCCACCGCGAAATAATTGAATTACCTACTTTCGGACATAACGATGTTAACGCACGCAGCTTCTTTTAAGTTTTAAACAGAGAAAATGAAAATTGCGTTTGAAAAAAAAGGTTCAAAGAAAAGTTATAGAATATAAATTTTTTTATAACTTTTTGTATAATTGGTATTAGTTGGAGATATTGTGAGTCATATCTGATAGTAATTAGTCAGTAAATCAAAACATAATTTAAACCAAAGTTGTGTATAATTAAAGTACAGACAACTTTTATTTGAAGCAAAATGTAAAATGTAAACATTCCAAAATTTCAAAAATGTATGTAGGTTAACGGCCCTTTGGCCTTAATAGATTAAACTCAAAATCTAATCAAATCTGTGCTATTATAAATAATATCCACATGGAAAGTTTCACAAAAATCTGACCGGCGGTATTGCTGATCTCAACTGGTGGCTGGGAGGCCGGTCATCAGACAAACATTTTTTTTTTGCTTTATTATAAAGTAATAACTCTAAATTGTCAAAAAAAGTAAAAAAAGGGATGTTATAATTTTCTATTTAGAAACCTTCAGAATAATTCCCATCTTATTAGTAAGATGTGGGTAGAAAAGAACTTTTGTGGGTGTATGTCACATACAAAATTTTCCGTCTTTATCTTGGCCCATTTTCAAAAAAAAAACTTAAATCCCTATTTGATAGGGCTTAACTCAGCAGGGGGGAGTTTATTAAAAAATTTATAGGTAAGACCCTACTTTTCGATGAGGAAGCACCTCCTAAATTGTTTCGCACAAGTTTGGAAGCGCCCTATCTACAAGAAATGATATGTTTTGAAAACCTTTATGAAATTAAAAAGAAAAACAAGCGAAGAACTCCACATTGCCCAGATACTAATAAAGTTAGAGAACGAATGAAAAGTATGGATATGTTGCAAAAAAATATTAAAATGTGTAAAATAAATAAATTAAAAAGAAAAACAAGCGTTTACCGTAGAACTCCACATTGCCCAGATACTAATAAAGTTAGAGAACGAATGAAAAGTATGGATATGTTGCAAAAAAAAACATTAAAAAATGTGTAAAATAAATACTTTGTAAGATTTTGAAAATCTATCTAGGTTAACGGCCCTTTCGGCTTGATAGATTATGCCCAAAATCTAATCTGATCTGCACTATTATACAGGGTGTTGCTATATTCGACCGACAACGCTTTACCCCAGAGAAGTCTCGTAAATTGATTGAATTTTAATATAGGAATATGAACCCTTAAAGGGCTTAGTTGCTGAGATACAGGGTGTTGAAAGTTTAAAATAAAAATTAAAAATTTGCAATAAATCAAAAATGCTTTTAAAATGAATATTTATTTAAATTTTTTTGAATATTCAAAAATTTGTGTAGGTTAACGGCCCTTTTGGCTACATAGATTATGCCCAAAATCAGATCTGCGAAATTATAAATAAGGACCATGTACACAGTTTCATAAAAATCGGACGGGTGGTTTTCTTGATATCTTGTTTACATACGGACGGACAGCCAGCCATCGGGAATAAATTTTTTTTTGCTTCATTATAACGTAGGTACTAACTCTAATTCGTCGGAAAAACTTTAAAAAATGAGTGTTAAAATGAGTATTGTGTTTGGGAACCGTCGCATAACTCCCCCTCTTATTTATAAGATATGGAGTAAAAATACATACATACATGGAATTAAGTAGAATCTATAACGGGTATATATCATAACGGCCATTAATCATAACGACCACCCGGTTTTTGTTATTTCGTAACGGCCACATTGACCACAACAATCACTAATAATATTTGATAATACAGGCCAACTTGTTCGCAACGGCAACTCTTTCAGTTGATCATAACGACCACCTTAATCACAACGGCCAATTTTACAATTTGATCATAACAGCCACAATGATCATAACGCCCACTCGTCCTCATTATTATAACGGCCACCTACGCCAGTAGTGGAAAACGTCACACGACAATGATCACAACGCCCACCCTAAACACATCAGCCACTTTAGAAGCTGATCATAACGGCCACTGTGATCACAACGGCCAACTTTACAAGTTAATCATAACGGCCACCATGATCACAATGGCCACCAACAGCAGTTGTCAAAAAGACCTGAATGATGATCACAAACGACCGGTTTTGCTTGGATCATGATCATAAAGACCACCTTGATCACGACGCCAATTTTTAAATTGCAGTTCCACCAAGACATCGTAATCAAATAAGTCCAGAACGATCGAATCAAATTAAAGGTATTTACAAAATAACATGTAAATCCGATATAACCGAAAGCGCTGGAAATCTGAAAATATTTTAGAACACGCAGTCGATTATACCGTTGTCTAAACATTTAAATTTTATTTTGCCAGAACCCCATAAACTTCTAATGAACCGAATACCCTATATAACCCTTATAGTACGTAAGTTTTATCTTATCTATCTATATGTCTTTATGCATATAAGATATGTATAAGGTTTTTCAAAAAAACTTCATAAGTTCGTAGTCATTAGTGATTACATCAAACATTCACATTCTGAGTTTCAGTTACAGTTTATTTTTTCCTATGATGTACAAAGACTAAAAAGAGTACAATAACACGAACCAAAAAACGTGTAATAATTTTTTATTAGTTACTGTTGACATTTAAATTAGGTGCTTACAACACGCAGAAACTATAATATTACTTCTATCTAGAGGACAAAAAGAGTAGTCTTTGACATAACCTAATTCTTTGTCCGGTCTCTGATATTCCATGTTTCTCATTTATTATTCTTCTGTAGCTATAGCTTACACGGGAGTAACACTGTTGTTCGCACGTTTTCTTTGCAGATAATGCAAGTAGCGTGATCCGATTTTGGATTTTTCCTTAAAACTTTATCACTCTGTATTTTCGTACCGAAATATTTTTGGACTAGTTTATAAAGTCAACTATAATTAATTTTTATCTCAAAATTATTTGCAAATTAATAAGGAACACCCGACATATTTAAGTTTTAATGAGAAATTATTTTGGTAATTGAGTAATCTGTACTACTTTGCATTATTTTATATTACATTCACTTATTATATTTACATAAAAACCTAATATCCAAGATGAAGAAGATCGCTATTGGGCGTTTTGGTATAGTATGTTATAGTTTGGGTGGCCGTGTGATTATTGTCGTATAACGTTTTCCACTACGGGTGTCGGTGGACGTTGTGATTAAGGTGGTCGTTATAATAATGAGGATAAGTGGGTGTTATGATCACGGTGACCGTTATGATCAACTTGTGAAGTTGGCCGTTGTGATCAAGGTAGCCGTTATGATCAACTGAAAGAGTGACCGTTGTGAACAAGTTGGCCGTTATGAACAAATATTATTAGTGGCTGTTGTGATCAAGGTGGCCGTTATGAACAAATATTATTAGTGGCTGTTGTGATCAAGGTGGCCGTTATTAAATAGCAATAACCGGGGTGGCCGTTATGATCAGTGACCGTTGTGATCAGGCCCCTTCTATAATTTATACAAATTAATTTTTCCACCAATATCAAAAAGGTAAAAGCAAGATTGTTTAAAAAAAACTTTTTGTGTTTTAACAATTACTCCGGCCGTGAAAGCCTTAATTCTTAGATTTATGATATGTAGGGTGTATCACGACGAATGTAAATTATCTGTGTTTCGAAAACTAATAAGTTTAAAATTCTGAAAATTTATAGACATAGATTGTAAGTAATGATGTATAATGTAACATTTTGAAAAATGTATACTATATTATTGTATATTTAAAAGCACCATTAAATTTTAATACTATTTAGTTTATACTATCGACCTTATGTTCGTTTTAAAGATTATAAAAAAAATTGTTAGGTACAAGTCAATCTCAAAATGATTATTTTTTAATGAACTAAACGTCAACACTTAAATAATTAATCAGATAGATAAGACATAAGCTTATTTTTGATAAGTGTCAATAGATGGAATTTGTAAAGCATACAGGGTATTACAAAAAATGTTTCAAGTTTGATCTTACAAAACATAGATATGTTAATCATTTTAAATGACAACCCCCATTTTTTAAAATTTTATTTAATTTAATTAATATTAAGATTATAAGATTAAGACTACTTCCTATTTCAATTGTATTTATGATAATTGGGATTAAATTTTCAAGCGATAATGATTGGTAAATACTACTCTACTAAAGTTCAATCCGATAGCAATAGAATGACGTCACGGGAACAAGGTTCAAAGGGAACACAAAAAGGATAACAAAATATTTTTCAATGCATAAGAAATAAGTTGTTTTTTACTTTAACTTTTTACTAATAAATTGGTAAACATATACCTACTAAATAAATTATTTTTATTTCAAAACTATAAATTTTCTTTAACTCGAAGTGGAAGTTTTTTCCGGCCCTTGGAGAATTTTTTTACAGCGAAATAATAATAAAAACCTGATATGTGCGTGTATGCCTGTATGTGACAAAGAAAAACTAACTTTGAATACGTGCATATGCTAATAGAAAAATTGTAGTTTTCTATCAAATATGGATTATTTCGGAAAATTGGAACTTTCCTTTTCAAGAAATCTTAAACTATCTCCGATTTTTTTAATAAAATTTTTTTTTCCGTATAATCTAGTATTATTCATTGTTCTGTACAAAACGCGTCTTGGAGAAATCTAGGCAACACGCTATACATATGCTTATGCTATATTGATCGATATCACACGCAGCCCAAGTATGTGTTCTCCTTTTATATCATGCGCTCCTGGTACAAAGTAGGAAAATTTCCCTCGAAATCGTCGTTCAAATTTTTAAAAATTGTCACGGCGTCACAACATAATTTGCATCGTTCTCTAATAAACTTATACGTTCCGTATAGAAGTTGGGGAATTTTGCGTCCGAAGCGCCAACACAACGGAATCTTTCGTCTCCGAAAGACACAATTTTTCCAATCATGTATTAGGAACGCATCTAAAACAATATAAACCGGCTAGTTATGTTACAAGTTGCGCTTGAACCTATAAAGCCGCATCTAACATAACATGTTTGCCTGATAATAAAGTGAGCAAAATCGTCTCCAACGCGTGGATTTAATTCCTCGGGGAGCAATTGATCCCACCTAATGCAAGCAACATACTGCCCGTAAACGGCACCAGCACAATGCTTATAAGAAAAGGCGTTTAAAATAACCATCATTGTTTTATGATCTCCTGCTTATCCGTAGAGAACTGACTGTAACTGTGTCCGAATGGCCCTACTTACCTCAGTCATGTTGGTTCTGTTTACGTATGGAATGAAAAATAATGCCATTGATTTGTGAGATATTAGTAACATTAAAGCATTAATAAAACGTATTCCGTGTACACTTTCGATGTCGCTCGATGTTCTCTTGGTCGACAACAATTCGGCAACGTTTTTACGCACAGAAAAAGCCAATACCATTTCACCTGTAAGTAATTTTGAATTGGAGTTATTACGGACAATAAAATAGTCACACTTACTTGTGTCTATCCCATAATAATCGTAAACGGTAGCGACAAGTGCCAACGTTAACACGAGAAAGAAAAGTGCACTGAAACAAAAAGGTTGCTTAAATTTCTGCGCTCCTGTTGACGCCTGTACTGAGTTATATCATCAAGTTGTTGTTTCGAATTATTTATTTTCTTCGAACTCTCAAAGACGTCAAGTTTTATAGACAATTATGAAAACACCTTGACCGGACACGAGAAATTTCACCTTAGCCGAAATCACAAATGCTTTTTATCTTAATTCAATGTCAGTGTTAATTGATGCTTAAAAGTTTAAGCAAATATTTGCAGCTGAGCACTTACCATACTACGTATGTGGAAAAAGATGTTTCCTTACGATGGGCCGTTTGACACATTATAGGATCGACCGCAACTTCAACATCCAAATTTGTACCATCGATCATACCGTTTATAATCGTGCGCAGTCCCAGCTCAACATCGTTAGCGCTACAAGAATTTGGGACGCATAAAGCCCAGTTGATGCTAGAAAAACGAGGAACCCTATGACCGGGCTGCAAAAAAATTTTATCATTCTGATATGGGATGAATACCAACGCTTACATCGTTCAAATTGCTTTTGATCATGTAGTGTGCGTGCGTATCTGTGTATTTGTCGAAGGAAGTGGTCGTCTGGAATTTGTACTTGCAAAGACGCCAAACAATACCGCCCATTTAACTTTAAGCTCGGTTCTCGCACGGATAAGCACAAGTCAAAATCGCCCAATTGATTCACATTTCCATTGAGCAAACCCGATGGGATTTTGGCACCAGCGTCGTACACTAAAATTGAAATGATGTGAGTGAACTAAGACAAAAATAGTCGGAATATTTTACTTTTTAAAGCCCACATTTCGAAAGTACGAAGACCTTCCGCATATCTCGCGCTTTGTAATTTACATTTTGCGGTCACATTTTCCACCATACTTAAATCGAAAACAAAGGGCGATTTTGAATATTTAAAGAGGCGTGTTAAAGTTTGCACGGAAGTAGCAGTACCTGCAATTTAAAAACATTAAGCATGCAAGTGGGTCAGCACCTCTTCGACATTATGTTATCCTGTTAAAACTAGAGCACTTTAGACACCCTTTTCGCTTTTTAAGATTGTCGCGGCGCAACTATCGTTGAGTAGCGCACGTTCGCACACACACGTTCATTCATTAAAATATATGCGACCTTCAAATTCACTTTCTTCATTAAAATCCCAGCACGTGAAAGACCTCCATTTAAGGACAGCTTAAGAAATTATTATTAAAGGGTCAGTGTTCGTCTTATAACGGCATTAACTTTGACATTGCAATATAAAACGACATTGTTAGATTTTCCTATTATGTTAATTAATTTATAAGAAGTTTAAAGTTTTATATCAGAAAACTAAAACTTTTTAGTATTATTTAATAAAACATACAACGGTAAGCAGCATTGCGTATATGTGCGTGAATTAAGATTCGCTTTTTGTAAAATGCCTGCGTTGTGAATGTTAATTTTTGATTTGACAATAATGGCGTAAACACATATTGCAAATAAATGGTAAAGCTGCGATGAGAACTCACCCTCTTTGTGCCTGGAAAAACAAGTATCATTCTTTACGCAAAATGTTTCTTCTTCGATCACTAAAAAATTAGTGCTATTGTTCAATTTAGTTCTTCTTTCTTGAATTACTGCGTTAAGTACTGACGAAGATTTCGAAACATCTTCGACTCCACTATTCACAGTTTCAATCAAAATAATTATGACAAAACACCAAGTCGATGAGTTTTGCATTTTTAGTTATTGACGCAACCAAATACGTGTACACCCAAAACGAGATATAATTTACTAATTATTATACGTGTTAGTTCAACGAATAACAACTGAAGACATACTGTTGGAATAGTCGTGCATTATTTGCTACGGAAGGGTTTTAACAATTCGATACCATAAATCGGTAAGCTAAGGTTGTTCCCCACTTTTTTTATTTGTTGGAAAGGGAAAACAATTTTTTTTGTTTAAAGCGCGCATTGTTCTTGATCGCTTTTTTGTAAAATAAATTCTTACTACTCTTTTGGCATGAAAAACATTGTAACTTTATGTTAAGGTTAATCGTAATGCGGAAGTCAACTTAAGAATTTATTGATACAAAAAGTCAGATTTAAATTATCGGTCTTTTTGAAGCTGAATATTCGTGTGTTTTATTAATAAAAATTGAAATTTTATTGTTTCATAGGCAATATATCGCGATGTGAAATAAATAGTGTACTGAGAAAAATAGTAGAAGTAATATTAAATAAATGTTAATTTGAACATTGTTATACATATAGAAAATTTATGAAAATACATCCTTGTGATTAATTAAAAAACTATAAAATTTGCTATATTTGCCATAAACATAATACAGGGTGATTCATTACTATTTGGAAATAATTTAACACTAGAATTCCGACCTTTAATTATGAAGATTTAACCCAAAACACCTAGATGAAAGGTCGCTCATTACTAAGTTACAGGGTGTTTTGTTTAAAAATTTAAAAACGATTTGTGCTTAGTATTTTAAAATTAATTGACGTATTTATTTCATATTTGGCAGAGAGTGTAGACACTATACACCCTTCCAAATTACGTTAAACAAACATTTCTGTCTACTACCAGAGGCGTACGATAGGGATAAGTAATCGTCTCCAAATTTTACGTCACTGGCGGAATAGAAATTTTAGTAGAATTTTTCGATTCTCCAATATTTTTTAAGTAAATAATGTACTCTTTCCTTATAACGATTAAGTCAATATTTTTCAAGATATTTTAAGTTAAACATGAAGCTGTATCATTTTTTAAATTTTGGCATGTAACTCGGTAATAACTAATATCGACGTTTTGTGCCAGTGGATTGCATTTAACACGCAAATTAAACTTTAATTCGTATTAACAATAATGATACTAAACTTTATTGACAAAAATAAAATAGATCTTCTAACTTTACAATAATTCAAAGTAATTTTAAAATATTATTAAAGCAAATAACCTGATTTCTATTTAAATTACAATCCGGTAAGTCACATTTGATGGATAATTTTTCAATATTATTTGTTTCGTGTAGTTGGCTCTGAACTGAATTAATTCTTTTGATCACCGGTTAATCGTGCCCAAATTCTACGCCACTGGCGGAATAAAAATTTTAGTACAATTTTTCAATCCTCCAATATTTATTTAGTAAATAATGTACTCTTTCCTCATAAGGATTAAGTCAATATTTCTCGAGATATTTTAAGTTAAACATGAAGCTGTACCATTGAATTGAAAAAAAATGAAAGCACCCCACTAGATCAAAAGAATTAATTCAGTTCAGAGCCAACTACACAGAAACAAATAATATTGAAAAATTATCCATCAAATGCGACTTATCGGATTGTAATTTAAATAGAAATCAGGTTATTTGCTTTAATAATATTTTAAAATTACTTTGAATTATTTTAAAGTTAGAAGATCTATTTTATTTTTGTCAATAAATTTTAGTATCTTTATTGTTAATACGGATTAAAGTTTAATTTGCGTGTTAAATGCAATCCACTGGCTCAAAACGTCGATATTTGTTATTACCGAGTTACATACCAAAATTAAAAAAATGATACAGCTTCATGTTTAACTTAAAATGTCTCGAAAAATATTGACTGAATCGTTATAAGTAAAAAGTATACATTATTTACTTAAAAAATATTGGGGAATCGAAAAATTCTACTAAAATTTCTATTCCGCCAGTGACGTAAAATTTGGGGACGATTAACCGGTCACTTACCCCATTCGTACGCCTCTGGTAGTAGACAGAAATGTTTGTTTAACGTAATTTGGAAGGGTGTACAGTGCCTACACTTCCTGCCAAATATGAAATGGATACATCAATTAGTTTTAAAATACTGAGCACAAATAGTTTTTAAATTTTTAAACAAAACACCCTGTAACTTAGTAATGAGCGACATTTTATCTAGGTGTTTTGGGTTAAATCTTCATAATTTGAGGTCGGGATTCTAGTGTTATTTTATTTCCAAATAGTAATGAATCATCCTGTATATGAGGTATTTAATTATAATTTATTTACAGTTACCACAGTTACTACAGTTACTACAGTTACCACAGTTACCCAATAATAGTTGTTTGTCCAACAAGTGGAGAAAGCGATTCTTTTTTCCAATCGAGCTCGAGTGGCCTCACGAGCGTAGCGAGTGAGGCATTAGAGTGAAAGTGGAAAAAGGATTTCCTCATGTGTTAGACACAACATTTTTTCTACGACATTCCCCAAAAACCAACCAACCAACCCAAATGGAAAAAAAAACTATTAATTGTAAACGTAACATATTGTTACAGGATTTCGTCCCAATCTCGTACGTAAAAGCAGAAGTCAACAATCGGAGGGTTACAATAGTATTGCTTGTTTATTCTGTGGTTTCGGTAAGGCCTTAACTTGTCATAGCGCAAAGTTGCTAGCCGCGTAAATTCTAACCAATAAATGTAAGGTAACAATGTTTAAAAGTCGAAATAGGTAGATGATACTAAACTAAACAAAAGTAACTGAATAATAATAGTTATTGTGTAACAAAAATTAAATTGTTTAATCAAGTTCCAAGCAAAATTATTGCAACATGACATTTTTTCCCTCACTAGTGAGGAAAAAACAATTGTCCTCACTATTTGTAGAGAAGAAACGTCTGCTTTCTAAGTATATCGTGGAAAAAAAATATTTCAGCATACAATGCACTGCATTCCGGTTTCAAAATAGTTATTTTTAGACGGCTTGTCACGAAAGTGACACATATCAAAGTAGCAACCTAAGATCAAAACTTCAAAATATCACTGACCAGTGTGAAAATAATTCATATCATTCACGGTGCTTGATATGAATGGATGAAGTCCTATTCCGATCGTCAATTTTCTAGTTTTATAATTTATACACAAATTCGAATTATTAGGATTTAAATAATTGTGCATAATTATTATTTGAATGAAATCTTTATTAATAGAACTAGAAAGTTACATTATTAAATGTGCAATTATTGAAATGTGTTACTTTTTTATTTGAATTTTCAAACATTTTTGCCAAATTTGATAATTTGACAATTGTTGAAGAAGTTGTCATGATGGATGATTCTGCTTCATTGTTCAAGTTATCAGTAATTGGATTAGTTTCTGACGAGGTTTCTGACGAATTTTTAACGGCCGAAGTTAGAAATTAGCAATTTTCATTTTGTACTCAATAGACTCTGCTATGTAACCTTCCGCCACTGATGAAGAATCCCATCCACCGTGGCGTTTCAGATCTTCAATCGTAGCACCAGCATCCACAAAAATGATAGAAAATTATCGCCTCATACAGTGGCTCGTGTAAGATGCGGATTCCTCTAAACCAAGGTAGGTAGCAATCAATTTTGGGATGCTACCTATCTTGTTGATTCCAACGCGGGCTGTTTAGTGCATTTGGATTGCTGATAATTCAAAAAAAAAACGACCGATAGACGTATTTGGTGGTCAAAGAGCAGAATATTTACGATAGATACCGTAAAAGTCGTCAAGTATCGTGAAAACACGATCCTTTTTATTTTTGGTGTCACCTAATTTTACAATTACGGCCGAACCGCCATCAGTTAAATCGTCAATTTTTAATTGGACCAATTCGTTTCTTCGCATGGCCCCACTAATTCCGAATACCAAAATTACCTAAAATTGAAACTTCAATTGATTAAGGGTTTTGTTTATAGGGATGTACTTACTTTCTGTAACAAATATTTGCCGTCTGGCGCTTCTTTTATGAATTTATTAACTTCTTTAGCAGTTAAAGTTCTGGATTTTTTCGGTTTGTATCCTTGCGACATTCTTTTCAGAAAGGCTTTCAATTTAGGATATTGACTAATATTAGTATTCTGGTAAACAATAAGCGTGCTTCTTATCATAGAAAATTGCGTCCATAATGTGCTTGGGGCAATTTTTTCGACAGTTCTCCAAAATACGCAAGCAGGACGTTTTGCGAAAACGAAGAATTTACCCTGTTTTGCTTTCGCCACTCCATAAACTTGCTATATGCTTCCTCATAGCGTTGCCAGGATTTAGGGGCAACAACTTGAGGCTGGTTTAATTTGCTGCTTCCAAAATACTATCTTCATCATTATCCATATTTCAGAGTTTACAGATCACTATCAATATTTTATCGTCTACAGTTTAGAGGAGATAACACACTTTTTAGAAATTCAGAAATTCACAGAGAGAATAAGAAACAATTTAAAATAATAAACAACATGACCATAGCAACGGTTTAAGGTATCCAGATTATAGAGGAATTTGTCTCTGATGAAATTGGAAATTAATAATTAGTTTCAGTTATGTTGTTCAAACCGTCTAAAAAATATTGTTCCTAACTCGTGCGAAAGTGCAAATATCTTGCGAGTCTATAGAGACACGAGTGCGGAGCGAAGCGGAGCACGAGTAGATCTAGACACGACACTACACGACACTCGGTAGGAAAATAACTATTTTGAACTCACTACCTCGAAAACAACGTCTGACGCACTGTGTAGTCAACCAGGAATGCGTGTTTCCCGGTTTAGTCGACCGGGAAACACACAGTGGTGCCAACCCATTCAAAGTAGAAAAGTTTCATGATACCGCGATTATTTCATAATAAGATGTCTATAATTCATTCGTTTATTGTATTAGCTAACATAGCGTATCGTTTTATATGTTTCTTATTAAGTAACTGAAAGGATAACATCAACAACAAATTTCGTTTTATTGTACGATCGCACAATTTTGCAACCAACTTAACGTAAATGTCAAATGTAGTATTTCCTTATTATAGTTCATCTCGTGAAAGAAAATTGGTCTGATAATTTGACGTTTGGAAATTATTATCGGTGCACCTGTAAAGTGGTTTCGACATAATTGTGTGGATTTTGTGTAGACCATGTTCAATAGTCGCAGAGCAAATATAACCTCAATAACAAAATCGAGCCAGAGAAGGAGACTGTCTGTTCCGTTTCAAAACAGATTAAACATATTTTATTTGACTTTAAATAAAGTAAGTGACATTTAGAATTAAATTAATCTATACAGTATCTTAAACAAACAACTTAAACAGTGTTACTATTATATATATTTATCGTACAGTTGGTGCAATTTGAAATTGTTATTCCAGAAGTTCCTGGAGGGTGAGAATCAGATAACGACTGTGCCACATTTACAGTATGAATTATATGAGATGGTCCCGGTGCTGGCTCCATTAAACGATCGGCAATGTTAATTTTACTTTGAATGGAGTCATTAACGTAACTTTCAGCCACGCTTGAAGATTTCCATCCTCCAAATTTTTTAAGTGTTAGCAGATCTCCACCTTTATCAGCCAACAGAGTTTCTGCACTTCTTCGAAAACAGTGGCCAGTGTAGTCTTTTGGATTCTCTAACTGAAGGAATTCGGCTACTTGGCTAGAATTCTACCAATTGTATTAAGCCATACTGGTGCATTAATACATTTGCCGTTTCTGTAAGTGCAAAAAAAACGTTTGTTTGCCTCTGGTCTTACATTTCTATATTTTAGCAGCAAGTTTATCCATTCGGGTTTAGTTACTGCAAAACGTCGAGAAACATTTGTTTTTGTTTCTGGTACATTGACGAGAATAACTTCAGATTTGAACTCGATATCATTAATTGACATTTTGCACAATTCTTCACGACGACATGCACGGAAATACCCATTATTACTACTACCTATAAAATGAATTAGATACTTAGTTTATATGTATTTATGAAATATGTTGCTTATTACACACCTTCATTAATAGAAATGAATTGTCTGGGGTCTCAACAATGAACTCAATTTCGTTATCGTTTAAAACTTTGGATTTTTTTCGTTTTAAATTGTACGTTTCCTTCTTTAAAAAAGGCCACAAGTTTTGTAAATTTTGAAATGTCAACGTTATTGTGTATTATCAAATAGGACTTTAACATAGAATAATGCGACCAAAGAGACTTTTTACTAGAAAACGTTTGAAAATATCCCAATAAACAATTTTCAGTGTATTTACTAATTTTATGTAATTTTCACTAGTCCAGAAACTTTGAATACACTAATTCATACCGTTTTTTTGACTTATCCGGCAATAAGTTTTCGATCGCCTTTTTGGCCGTTTCTCTTGTTTCTGGTAGTGTAAATTCAATTTCAGAATCAGAAGACGTAATTAATATATTTAATTGTAACACAGTAAACAACTGTCAAAATTGCAATTGTTTACCTACGGTTCCTTTGATCATTTTTTAAAAATAAAACTTCAATGAAAGTTAGAAATTTATTTGAGAATTATTGTTTTATGTTCGTTTCAAAAAATATTGTACAATATTCATGCGTGAACAATTTTCCCGCGTGAACGCATTTTGAAAAACGAGCGACCGAAGGGAGCGAGTTTTTCATCTGCGTGTTTTTTTTTCATTGTGTTCCCGCACTTATATCGTAAATAACTATTTCCTAACAAGTGTCGAAAGTAGCAAATATCGTGCTAGTGTTGATAGCTAAACGAGTGCGAAGCGTAGCGTAGCAGGAGTGGTTCTAAACACGAGCACAGATATTTGCACTTTCGTACGAGTCAGGAACGACTACAATACAAAATTACGTTCTTACTTGTTAAGGGTTAAGAAAAACAACTTTGCAACTCCAGTGTGGTAACTTTTGCTTCTTACAAAACTAAGGACAGTGTTAATTGGATGTTACATTCATCGCTACTGTTCGATATTTTCAATAATTTGAAGATTTTAAACGCGAAAACGATTTTAGTTTCTATTTTACTGTGGTTCAAATAAATAACATGTCAAATTCGGTAGACGTTCACCTACTTGATTTTTTGAATGAAGTGGTAAAAATTGATGCCAAGGTCGTTTATAATTTTGTGTAACTATAAGTGTTATTTTATTCATATTTATATTTACAAGTTTTATGAGTGTACTATAAACATTTGTTCGTATCTCATGCATGACACGTATTATTTTACATCAATCAAGTAAGTAATTTTCTTTTCTAATTAGTTATGTATATCATATTGTTAATTCGTTTTGTAATTATCTCCAGAGAATGGTGAAGGAAGCAGCAATTAAAAAAGCTTCCGAAACGTTGATTAAATTGAACGAAAAAAAATAAGCGTTTTTCTTTAAAATAACCCTCTCCATTAAGAAGAAAAAATAATCTATTAAAAATGAGTTATTTAATTTTTTCGAAACGTCAATTTTTTCGAAAAAGTAAAATAGTGCAAAACCTTCCAGTTTAGACACTATGTATAATGCATAAAGTTTTCTTTAAAGCCAATATTTTCCGAGATATCCTCCTTCCACGCACTTATGGTTCACCCTGTAGATTGTATCGGAATTAAATATTTGCAATATACGCAATAATATCTTGAATGTTAGTAGAGTATTTTCAACTAATTTCCAAGTATGCACGATTACTACATTATTCAAGCCCAAGCAGACCTTTTTCTACACTTTAGCGGACTCGTTGCTAGGTTACGCGGCTGCGAAATGAACCGGTTGCGAATGTGATGCTCGCGAAATATGAAATTTCCGTACGGTCGCACAAAAAAGTTATTTCTCACTATATACTGTTTCATTTAAAGTAATGTCCATATACACTGTGTCCAAGATAAGAATGAACAGTATGGGGATCTTGAAAACGGTAGAAGATAGAAGGTCGCTCAAATTGCAAAAAAGTTCGGCAATTAAACAAATTTCTTACAAAATTATGTTCTAAACAATTATGTGTAATACATTGTTGAATTTGTAATAAAAAAATTTTTCCAGTTGGATTAAAAATTTGTAAGCACCATTTTCTAAAGCTCTAAAAGTGTAATGGAAAAAGTGTTTTTAGATTTTTATATTTTTAAAAATAAGCGCAAAAAATACAAAAATAAAAATCCAAAAATTGATTTTTTTGTAAAATCTCGAAAACGTAAAATATTACCTATCAAACTTTTTTAAACACCATGTAAATATATTCTAAATTGCCCATTTTTTTTACAATTTGAGCAACCTGTATCTTCTACCGTTTTCAAAATTCCCATGTTGTTTATTCTTATATTGGACACAGTGTATAGCATTTAAAAAATATAATCGGTATCCAGAAGATAAAAAAGAAAGTTTTTTATTGTCTTACCAATACTAATTTTTTAATATATTTCATATTTGACTACTTTCATTATTATCTGTTACCTACGAAGTATATAATTAACTTGACGGCTAGTATAAATCGCCATATTCGTGTATAAAATATTACATACAATAAAAAAAATCGGACCTATAAAATTGTTAAATAGTAAAACCATATAAAAAATAGTCATTTAAACTTATAGATGGTACGGTGTCAGAAATTATCGACGTGAAAATATTTAAAACAATTTTTAAGGATTGTGAATTCATTAGTAATTAAGAAACAATTCAGTTAAAAAAATTTGATTCTTCAAAAGTAGTTTACTATCAGCCGTGTTTATATAAATGTTTTCCAGATTATCTAAAATATCTGAATTGGTAGCATTAACATTGAATTGATGAATGAGGGAGCAACTTGATGCTTTTAGTAACGGCGTATTTTAATTTTACATAAATTCATAACAATATTACGAATAATTGCCCTTTTGTAAACAATATATGTATGCCTAAGGTGGCCATGTATTAGCAGCTAATCTTAGGTGCAAATTTTATTTCTATTGAAACATGTTCTATTTTCGGTACGCGACAACTCGGCGATTCCATGTCGGCGAGAATCAACTCGGCGATTCCATGTCGGCGAGAATCAACTCGGCGATGTCAACTCGGCGATGGTCAAATCGGCGATCGGAAACTCGTCGATGGTCAACTCGGCCATTTCAACTCAGAGATGCTATACTTGGCGACGGCGAAGTAGAATTTTTATAAGAAGGAAAGTAAAAAACATGATATTGTAGAAATTCTTTGATTTTATTCATCATGTACAATGCATAATAATAAGTACAATAATATACAACATCTTATTCCATATTATAATTGTGGGATAGCCCTCTAAGGTATTCGATTATATTGTCTCTATTGTAATTGGCCACCTTATTTAAAATTCTTTGGTCGAGTTTCACATAGCGTCTTCTTTTAATTGTGACACTGCGCCCGGTTATTGCTCTTTCGTAGTCAGCATCATATGTTGTCTGAACCTTCCTTAAATTTTCTATGAAGGTCCATAATGTTGGGTGAGCAATCCCAGAACCGAAAGCCAATTGCAGCTTACGGTGACATGCTTCGGCGAAATTATTAGTTCTGTCTCTTCCATTCAAAGTGCGGAAGTAAACAGACCAAATCGCTGATGGAAACGTTGCCGGCATTCTAGTTCCATTATTTCTCAGTCGTCCGATGTAATTATTGGTGAACCATCCCAAAATAGGTTCGAATTCATCTGGCAAAGAATCTTCTAATTCAGCAATTGCAGCAATTACATCCTCTTGTGGAACAAATGCCAGTGAAGTAATCATTTTCGCTTGTAGTGCAAATTCTGGATCAGAATTGTACCGACCAAGGAGATTACAAGAAGATAAATGCCTTCGAAGATTCTTTACTAGGTGGAATAAACACCCCCAAATATCTGCTTCTGGGAAAACTTGTCGTATAGCCTGGTGAATCCCAATTCGTAATCCACGCTGATGCTTTCGGGATTCAACTGTGGCCAAAGTTCTCTTACCATGTTGAACAATCTAAGGTAAGTTTCTGCGGTCTTATCGGGTAGCAAACAATACAGTATTGGAAACACAGGACCCTTATCTTCGTGCGTATCTTTCCTTGCCAAAATGACAAATATTTGCGCGAAAAGTGGTGGGCTCAATAAGAAAGTGCCATCCACAAATAATTCTTTCATACTTGCACTCCACGTTGAATGGTATTCTCTACCAAATATCAATATACGCTGTGGATCAACCTGAATTCTTCCAGAATCCGCCAACAAAAAATTCTCAAAATTGGTAGGGCTGTACTCGTATTGCGAGTACTCATGTGGAATGTTAATTGCCTCGCGAGTTTCTGGATTTGCCGGTGCGTTGGACGTGTTTATTCTTACTCTCTGAATGGTCCTCCGCATAACATTCGAACTTGGGAGAATTCCTTTGACGGCAGCCGAAACACTTCCTAAAATTCGTCCTCTAATTTGAGAAGGATTTTCCATCGTTGTCGTGGCCAGGTGCTTTACGGTGGTATTCATTTGTTGCGAAACAACATTTGCAGCATTTCCTACTGTACTGCATGTGTGCAGATTTCGGATTGAATTGAAAGTACCATCCACAATATTGGTCCATATCCTGCCCTTGCAATTTTCATGTTTATGTTCACAGCGCCAGAATTGAATGGTGTTGTCCTTATTGGTTTTATCCTTGGTGTAGAGATATCCATCCCAGGAGTATTTTGCCTGGCCCCTTTGGCTGAGCACGTTTTCCATCTTACTGAGAAAAAACGGAAAATTTGTTATTTCATTGAAACAGTACTGTAATAAATAATATTTCTTACCTTGTTCGATGAATATAAATTAATTATAACAACGTTGGCTTAAGTATTTCGGTACCCGACAACTTACAAAAAAACAAAATCGCACACACTGTCACTACTTCAGACACAAATCTGTAATAATTGGAAAGAAAAGCAAGAATTTACCTTTATACTGTAAAAATATGAATTGTATGAGGTGGAGGTGGAAATAGTAGTTTTCGTAATGAGTTCTTGTGTAAATTCGGCTAAAAAGAACTAAAAAGTAATTAACATAATGATGATAACAATGAAGAGCTTAAAGATTAACTAGTCATTAACGTTATTAATTTTTACAACCTGTGGTATTGGAAATTAAATAAACAAGGAACATTTAGTTTGGACTACTGATTATATTTTGTAATACTAAAATATTTTAAATTATCATGCACATCATTTGTATTGTAATCTAACAACAAAAGAATTTTTGTTTAATGTAAAAGTTGTATTGTATTTCTAATTGGTACTCCTTAGGCGATAGTACCCTTGAATAGACCGGATTAGGAATCTATGTAACTAGCAAATTAAACAATGAATTAATTTCGGCAACATGGGCAAGTAATAAAATATATACGGTTGTCAGGTTACTAGAAATTCTGAATTGTGTAACATTAAAAAAATATCTATGGTATCACATTACTGTTCCATTAATAATTATTATCAATTAAATCTATTGTCTAATTAAATGCTCTTTAAGCGCTTTTTTCACATAAACAAATCTTGCAAAATAGATTGGCGTTCATTTTGTACTAAACTGAAGGTCCTGCAACACCTACCGGATGTTGGTCCAACATATTGAAATAACCCTGTATAATGAACACTAATCTAATCTGGAAACTATTAAACCCCATATCACAGAATATAAACAACGGGCAGAAGCGATGGCTAAGCATTCTTTTTAGAACGATATTTTTAACGCTTGGGTGCGAATCCCTCAATAAGTGTGACACCGCCACTAGCCTTCGCTTCTGTCCGTATTCTGTGCCCATACTATGTTAACCATCAAAAGAGTAGTTTATCGAATGTACTGACTAATGACGTAATGCAATTTGCACAAGAGGCACAATGAATTAATGAAGCTTAAGCAGTATAATAATGGTAGCATAATAATATTGAGAGTGTTTCTTGGCCGATTTTATCATCGCCGAGTTGACCATCGACGAGTTTCCCATCGCCGACTTGACTATCGTCGAGTTGGTATTGCCGAGTTGACCATCGCCAAGTTGGTATCGCCGAGTTGACCGTGCTCGTTCTATTTTAGCGTATACGTAAGAATGTCAAATAAAGGCAAAAACTGTACTAAGTTGGCCCTAAAATAACCACTGTAGAGCGATGGATGTAGTTCAGAACAACGGCTTGTCAGTTCGGAAAGCATCAGAACGTTTTCATATTCCCAGACAAACCTTAAGAAACCATCTTGCTTCTGGAAGTCTATTTAAGATTAAAGGTACAAGAAGTGTATTGACCGTTGGCTGATCAAGAATCTGACATATGTAGAAGGATACATAGACTTGCAGATATAGGAATGCTTATTGCCCCGAAGCTAATTACATAAACCACTTATAATTTCAGCCCGAGCGCAAAAGCTCAACAAGTTTATTGTTGAAGATCATTTCAAAAAATTATTAGTTTTATGAATAAAATAAATGTGACGCAAATGATGAGACCAGTTTACAACATTGATGAGAATGGGGTCAGACTTTGTCTCCGCAAGCAACAAGTTGTTCTTGTGCCAAACGTGTACATAATCTGGCTTCAGAACATGGCAAAAATACAACCGTAGTTGCGTGTGATAATGCGCTTGGAAATGCGATTCCTTCCAGCATCCTCTTCAAAGGTATCAGAATAAAACCAGAATGGTGAGAAAATTTTCCAGTTGGAATCAATGCATGCAAAGACTTTTGTGAAATGAATCTACGTATCATTTTAACAAGTATAAAACACGAGGTCCGGCCTTACTGATTTTTGATGGTTCTGTTTCATATTTTGATGACAACATCATTGATGCCGTGATCAAATAACGCTTTATTGCCCCTCAGCAATGTAACACATAAGCTGCAACCGCTAGATAAGTCAATTTTTAAGCCTTTTGAAACATTTTGGGACAACGAAGTCATGTTATGTTGTCAACGGAGAGGTACACTAGATCGCACTATCAGATAAGCTCAGTTTACAAACATATTTACAGCAGCACGGACAAAGGCAGCGACGCCAAATTTTATCTGCGGGTTTGAGGCTACTGGAATTTACTCCTACGACCCAAACCGTATTCCGGACAAAGCATTTGGCCCTAGGGATGTTAGTCATCAACCCAAAATTGCAGTACAAGAAGCTTCAAACAAGCAGTGGTGTAATACTTCTAAATCATCCAAGTATTTCAAAAAAGTGACCAGCAGAAGGAAAAAAAACAGAAAGTCCGAATTATGGAAAAGCAATTCCTCTTCCATGGGCAGTGATTTCTCACTTCAAGATTCTGATGAATCGTATGGTGTCAGCGGTCATGATAGTCCTAGAAGTGAGGACCATCACCATCATTTACAACTGCCAAAATAATGATAACACCACAAATGGGTGAGAAGACCTAGAAGGAAAGCGATAGTTGTCAAATCTTTATTTGACACCAAGAACAAAAAAGAGAAAACAGCCGAGAAAACAAATCTTACATCAGTTATTTCGGAGTCGTTGAAAAACGTTTTTAAAAATTCATCAAACCAATCGAACGATGTAGCTGTTGAGGTAGGTACTAACGACTTTTAAAAGAAAAAACAGCAAACAAAAAGCTGGTAGGTACACTCATGAAATTTAAAACTTGGACACCACAATTTCTGTAAACAAAAGTTTGCACATTGTTAAGCGGGCTTAAGGGTATCATTTACAATTCTAACAGCAGGTAGTCTCAGCAGGGGTTATCTTATAGAAGGACTGTAGAATGAATCATTACACTAAGCACGTTTTAGAAAATAGGTAATTTACGTTGCTTACTTAATTTTTTCTTTAAAGAATATATTTGAAGGTATCGCTAATTAAACACCATAGCTCGATTAATTATCGAATCAAAATTTTGTTTAGGAAATGTTTACAAAATAAAATTAGAAATAAACGTCTACAAGCAATAACTTTTAAATTAAATCAAAAAACTAAACATGGTTATTTGGGTTGACTGATTATTACTTATTTTTAAATAAATCTAACCTACTAATTATTGTAAGTTATTTAAAAAAATTCATTAAACTCTCTATTCATAATATTTAGTTCTTACAAAATGTATATTTTATGACGTTTCATTTTTTTCTGTAGTTAATATAAAAAGTAAAAATAAAAACTAATAAATATAAGAAATCAATAATGGGTGTGACCTCCATTATTATTGATACATTCTTGGAGGCGTCTGCTCATTGACGCTATCAAGGTATTAATATAATTAATATTAATCGTTTCCCATGCGGTATCAATGGCTGCAATTAGTGCATTACGGTTTACTGGTATAAAATTTGGCCCTTGTTGTATTCGGATAACAGCAAGTATTCGATAACAGCTCCAAGTTATTTTCTCGTATCCAATTGCGCACAACCTGCGAAGTATAGGGTCATCATATCCCGATAGTTAATTATCGAATGTTCCAACAAAATATGTGTAAATAGTAAATGGAATCTACTAACGTAACGTTAAGTCGTTAATTATAGTTACATAACTCTCCTTTCATAAGATATAGTTCATATTAATATGCTTATTGTAAAGCTTCGTACGCACCTGAACAACAAACCGAGGAACAAACAGAACAACGAACCGAACGGCAATCGGAACATTAATTTGGACGGTGCTACGTACGAATTTTAGAACAGATTCGCAAGTCCTGATTGTTCCACGAACGGTTTGCGGCGTTCCCGCAACTTGTCGGTTTTTCTCCGACATCAAAGAAAATGCGCGCGAATGCGTTTGCAGGTTTGGACGAATCTAAACAAAACGGCGAACAAACTTATGCGGGAGAATTAAATTATTTATTTTTGTCCTCCCTTTTGTGGGTTTGTTGTGTTTTAGGTAATATTATGGAGTTGACAGAAGAAAAATGTTTTAAATTAATCAGTGTTTAAGAATGCAAAAAAATGATGTCCCTATTAGCATCATTTGGGCGGAAATTTTCAAAATAAAAAAAGCGAAGTAAATTATAATTTTTTACTCTTCTTTGTGCGTAAAAATTTGGTTGGCACTATCTTCTTGTTTTCCGCAATTTTCTCTTCTCAATAATAAATATATATGAACTGAAAACTACTGAAAATAATTATGGGAACAGCACAAACGTTCCGTTTGTTGTTCGGATTGTGGAAATCATAAAAGATCGTTTGTCGTTCTGTTTGACTTTCGGTTCGTTGTTATGTTTGTTGCTCGGTTTGTTGTTCAGGTGTGTACGAAGCTTTACAACTTAAGCAACAATTTTTTGGCGAATAAAGATTAGTTTGTGATGTAATATTAGAAACACAAATTTATATCATATCAAATTTATGACAACTTAAAACCAAGAACGTGTATGTTATTGCTAAGAAATTATTAAGGAAAAAGCGCAATTGCAGTGTAAATATTTATAATTAGATATTTTCGAAAGTTTATAAGTCCTCTATTGTAATCTTAATACTTAAAAGAAAATCCTGTCCATTAGCATTATAAGGAAATGGCTTTTACTTTATGAATAAGTTTCAATAACAATAGAATATCCTTGCTTGTTTAATTTACTTCCTTTGAGTCATATTGCTCTAAGGGTTGTTACATTGGTCATTAGAAGTATGTAATAAATAAACAATTACCTACTGTTTGAGAAGGGTAGTGTGAACCAATAAATAAAGTAAGAAATGTAAATTCCATTTTAGTTTAAAATTTCAAGTGTTGTGAAAATGCTACCTCATATCGGTGCTGATTTGAAAGCGCGGATTGTTTCGGAATTAGCGGCGGGCCGTGCGTGCATTACCGAGTAAAATGGAATCTTGAACACACTTTGGAAAGAGCCATCGGAAGTGGTAGACCTAAAGTATCTACACGTGCTCAAGATCTCGAGTTGTTTCATTACGTAACAGAACAACCATTTGCTACATACTCCAGGGTTATAGCAGATACACGTTTTCCCGGATGCCGTATAACTGCACAAAAAAGATTAAAGGAGATGGGAATAAAGAAGTATAATGCTGCTGCGAAAGAAGTTCTCAGTGACGAAAATATGAGACGTCGTCTGGAATTTGCAAGGCGATATGTGAACGAACCTTGGAATTTTGGAATCGAGTGATTTTTAGCGACGAAAAAAACGTTCAATAGCCGCAACGATGGACCACTAAAAGTTTTTAGAATGGAAGAAACTCGTTACGAAAATAATCACATATGTCCTAAAAAACGAAGTGGTTATTTTTCTGTGAATGTGTGGGGTTGGGTTAGCGCGCGGGGTCCAGGAGTTTGTTGGGCTATCGATGGACGTCTTGATTCTGCTGCGTATTTAGATATTTTGGAAACTATTATGAAACCTTCAGTCGAAGTGTTTTATCCAGACGAAGATTATATTTTCCAACAAGTAAGTATTCTTATTTCACTATACTTTCTCCAAAAAATAGTTCGGGATCTGTTGAATTAACATTTTCATAATGTATTTTTGTTGTTAAAGGACAACGCCCCTATTCATACTTCGCGGGTTGTGCGCAATTGGATACAAGAAAATAACTTGGAGCTGTTACCCTGGCCAGCAAAAGCCCAGATTTTAACATTATCGAAAATGTTTGGGCTCGAATACTTGCTGTTATCCGAAGACAACAAGGGCCAAATTTTATACCAGTAAACCGTAATGCACTAATTGCAGCCATTGATACCGCATGGGAAACGATTAATATTAATTATATTGATACCTTGATAGCGTCAATGAGCAGACGCCTCCAAGAATGTATCAATAATAATGGAGGTCACACCCATTATTGATTTCTTATATTTATTTATATAGTAATACCTTTATTTAAAAAAAAAGTTTTCATTTAATTTTAAACTATAACTTGGTATCTTAATTATAATTATGTAATAAATTCTTGTCAAAAACTAAATATATACGTTGACAATAAGAATTGCCTTAGTTTTTATTTTCACTTTTTATATTAACTACAGAAAAAATGAAACGTCATAAAATATACATTTTGTAAGGACTAAATATTATGAATAGAGAGTTTAATGATTTTTTTTAATAACTTACAATAATTAGTAGGTTAGATTTATTTAAAAATAAGTAATAATCAGTCAACCCAAATAACCATGTTTAGTTTTTGATTTAATTTAAAAGTTATTGCTTGTAGACGTTTTTAAATCAAAATTATTTCTAATTTTATTTTGTAAACATTTCCTAAACAAAATTTTGATTCGATAATTAATCGAGCTATGGTGTTTAATTAGCGATACCTTCAAATATATTCTTTAAAGAAATAAATTAAGTAAGCAACGTAAATTACCTATTTTCTAAAACGTGCTTAGTTTAATGATTCATTCTACAGTCCTTCTATAAGATAACCCCTGCTGAGACTACCTGCTGTTAGAATTGTAAATGATACCCTTAAGCCCGCTTCACAATGTGCAAAATTTTGATTACAGAAATTGTGGTGTCCAAGGTTTAAATTTCATGAGTGTACCTCCTGTAAACCCATATTGATTTTCAAATATTATATTGAATTTTTTAGGTAGAATTTTTAAAACTTTTTTTCAAAAACTTTAGCTAAGTTAGTGATGACGGAAATTGGACGATAATTGCTTATCTGTTAATTATCACCTCTTTTAACTGCTCCAATTTTGAAAATTAAGGGACAAATTACTACAGATAGAATCTTATTGATAAGAAACGATAGTGGTAAAGCAATGTATGCTGAGATCTTTTTTAAGGTTTTTACCGAGATATTATTGTATTCAGACATGACTTGATTTTTTAAACAGTCTATAATTTGTTTTTTCCGAAATCGTCACTAAAGTACAAGGAAATCGGCAGTAAAATAAATAAAATCTGCACTAAAGTAATTCATTATACGACGATTTTTAAGTTCACATTTTTGCCGGTAGAGATGCTTAAAATGTATGTAAAATTAAAATCGCGCATGCGCGGTGGAAACATTTGCCGTAAAAAAGAAAACAGCTGATTATATTTGCTACTTAAAGAACGATATAAAATTGTCAGATTTTGTTCAAATTTTGGAATTTCGGAAAAAATATAATATGTACCTCTTCACTAAAGTTCTTTTTCAGCACTCACGTGTTTTATTTGCCTCGGTTATCTATCGCCTCTGCAACTAAAAAACACATTCGTGATGAAAAATCAAACTTTAGTACCTTGATACATAAATAACTGTTATTTCTAATTAATGTGTTGATGCCAGATAAAAGAATGCAGACTTATTAAAAGGTGTAAACACTGGGGCCCGTTGATCATGCTTTACTACAATTTCATTTGCAAGCCTGTTTCCGATGATCTACCTCAGACGACGTTTTAGCATTTGTAATTTATTTCACAAGATTCCAGAAAACCTTACTGTCCGTTGCATTAATATTCGCAACCATACATTTATAGTAGTAATTCTTTGTTATGTTAATTAGCTGGGATATTTTATTTCGGTAGATTAGAAAAGATGTAGGTACGTAGGATATGCTCATTAGGATTATGCAATATATCAGAATATAACTAATGTGTATTTTATGCCAAGAAGTAGCGGTGTCTTCTGGACCCTTATGTAAATTGGAGGATGTACGGAATGGAATGAGTGATTTATTTCCAGTTTTTGGCAACGTTTCGCTCCCATGTAGTGTGGGAGCTTCTTCAACTCAGTGCTAGATCAAATCGCTCTGGGATTTACATCAAACGTAATATTTAGATGGACAAAATGGAAACAACTCTTTGGCATCACTTTCTTAACGAGATGGTATGTATTAATTAATTTATATCGTAATTTATATTTGTGAATTTAATTTTAGATGTGTAAAGTTAACAGTCTTGAAGGAGAATTTTACACATTAGGGAAAAAACGGGAGGAAGAATAATAACCAGAGATTATCAGAATATAACTTGTTTCTTACATTAATAGATTTTACAACTTGTAATCCAAGGTTTTCTTTTTTTGTCTTTATGATTAATCAATTTATAACATTTGTATTTTTCAATATTTGAAGAAATATATTGCAACAAGGTGTTAACTATTTCATTCGCATCATTGAGATTATAAAAAGCAGACCAGTCCATTTATTTCATGGCGTTATCTAATTTATAATATCAATGTTAGAAACAGTGACTTTTATATTTTGTGGAGGGAAATTTTCTTTTAAAGATAGATTCAAACAGATAGGGAAATGATCAGTAATAGGAGAGTGAATTATCGCTGCCATATTATTATTTAGTGTTTTATTAGTTTTTTAAAAATTATGGTTAATACAAAATTTCGCGTATAAGAGTTTATCATCGAAACATAGCCATACTCACCCATGACATCCAAATAGTCGCTTACTAATTCATCGTCTGCTAATAGACATAATCACGGCAATAAACATTTGACAAAATAATTATACACTAATATACTTGTTGACGACAGTGATTCATTATTTATAACAACTACTTCGACTCCAAATTATTTTGTAGGATACAATTTGGTTATCAATTTATTACCTCATTTTTCTACTGATTTTAATATTTTATTTTGAAATATAACTATGATTTTTTAAAATTCAATAAACGCCACATTTAATTTTATATATTTGTCAATTTTAATCTCCTCTAACATTTTCTTATTCTCGTGTTGAAATGTACATGTGATTAAATTGTCGAATGTTTATGTGATTAAAGATTAAGTGTTTGTGTGTTTAAACCTCGGCGTATTAAATGTCGTTGAGTTTATATGTTGATTAAGTGGCATAGTGTTATCCTACTTGTATTTGTTCGAGAGAGTCCACCTTTGTCCGGAT
Source organism: Abscondita cerata (assembly GCA_030710515.1). NCBI lineage: Eukaryota > Metazoa > Arthropoda > Insecta > Coleoptera > Lampyridae > Abscondita > Abscondita cerata. The sequence continues at coordinate 179,687 of JALBCR010001385.1, read as the reverse complement.
AACGGAGGTTATACTGTTTTTCAAAACGTTAAACATTGTAAAATTATGTATTTTGAAAGAAACGGCACGTAATCTAATTTCAATATATTATAATTTTTAGTTTCTTTATAATTAAAATAGTAAATTTATGTAATAGATGTTAAAAACTGATTAACAATAAAGAAATTTAGTATAAAGGTTGCAACAATTCCTTAAAAGTTGAATTAACGAATACTTCGTAAGTTACAACATTAAAGATCTTGAGTAAAAGCAAAGCAATAAATTTATAAGATTATTCCTTTGTATACACTTCAGCTTTACACAAAGTATTTGATAACGTCATTCGTAGTGTTAAAAGATTTTTAATTAACAATCGTGTATCCGTATGCATACTAATGTAACTTAAAAACAAATTATTGAAGTTATAACTTTGTCAAGCACCCAATATATAGGTAAATATGTTTTCGTATTATTATAGAAACTGCGTGCTAAACCCATAATATTCGCTAATTTATTTAATTCACGTTTCCAGAGAAAAAAAACAGGATCAAAATCCTTGAAACTGTTAGTTACAACCAGCAATTTTCATCTTCGGTCGAATTTTTTCATCAATTTATGCATAAACATTATCCTTTTATGAAAACAAAACAAAATTAGCAAGTTTTGCTCAAGGTTGCACACAACTTATGATATTTGTTGACACAATTATTTTTTTAAGCACGCACCGACTCCCCACTTCTGTTTTATTCAATGGAAAGGAAATTTCGATGATCGCACTCAAGAAAAATCCCTTAAATATCATAAACAATGGAAATATGTAATTGTCAACAATTGAAATAGAAACGTTGAATAATTCATCGACTTCCATTTTAGAGTGCAACGAGAATCTTAAATTTTACGTTTAATATTCTTAAATTGTCGTCGTAATTATATAATCGTTCAGACTTGAAAGTTACGTTGAGTTGCGAAAATGTAGGCATTTCGACATGTGTATTCTACTTTATTTATCAAGCATAAAAATCATATTTATCCGGTCAAAGTATTTTAAAAATCAACGGTCGAAGTAAAATGGAATTTACCGACCACATCATACATAAAAAATCCTCAACATCACACGGATTACAAAAAGTTAAGTGTTTACCATTATAATCAATGGTGTTACATACATTAAAAAAAATTAAATTGACGTATTTCGACTAAATAAAGTACAACTACAAATAATTATTATTATGTTTGAAACACAAAAAGATTTATTATTATGGAGAATACATTTGTTGACAGAAATAAAATACATCAGTTCTATTTTTATATCGAGCTAACATAAAGCTGCGTCCTCACTTGTCGACTCGGTGTGTACGTGGCAAACGACCATGACAATCGACAAAATAAGTCGATCGACGTGTCGATTTGTTTTCCATCGCCTGTCGGTAAACATCAAAGAGCAGTCGATCGACATTAGTGTGTTGACGTGTTTTCGACGTTTGACATTCGACAAACTGTTTTAACCATCTTGTTGACATCGTAGTATTCGTGTTTTGTGGTATTCGTTAGAAGAAATGGAATGGGAGCAAGATAAAGTCATAGCCTTTATTGAGGCATATAAACTGAAAAAGAATCTATGGGATTCCAAAATGAAAAACTATAAGAACAGAAACTTGAGGCACGATGCCGTGATGGAAATTGCTAATCAATTTAACATGGAGAAGCAAGCTGTAGAACAAAAATTAAAAATCTTCAGAGTCAATTTTCAAGAGAATTGAAAAAATAAAGGATAGCAAGAAATCTGGCACTGGTACCGAGGATGTGTATACAAGTAAATGGTTTGCTTTTGAAAGTTTGAAATTCTTACTGGACAAAAATAAGCTCCAGGGAGATGTTGGATTCAGAGCTACAGGTATGTAGATTTTGAGAACTAAAAACTTTATTTTTATTTTTAAATTTATGTTGTCAAACAATACATTTTAACATATTTCGTATTGCCACGGAACTTCTCCTTCGGGTGTCATAAAATAGTCTTTTAAGGTGTTTCTCACTTGCTGGGCATGCAGTGCACTTCGTCTGGGTATTCTGGGTAAATCTGCTAAGCCAGGGTGATTATCATTTCTCCAAGCTCCTGGAATAACGTCTCTTGAATCAGAGCAATCAGAATCGAATGTTCCAGGAGGGTTGTAAATGCTTTTAGATGCACTTTTTCTAAGAAAATTGTGCAAGTAACATCCTGCTAACGTCACCTTGCAAGCGGTTTGGGGTTCCAATAGCAATGGTTTACGAAATATTCTAAATACGTTAGATATTAAGCCAAACACATTTTCTGATATTCTTCGAGCCCTGCTGAGGCGATAATTAAATACTCTTTCGCTAGAACCTTTAGTGTGATTTCCTGCATATGGTTTCATTATATTTTTTGACAAAGGAAATGCATCGTCTCCAACAAAAACATATGGGCTTTTAGTTCACTATTTGGGAGTTGATTTTCTTCAGGTAAATGCATTGTATTGTCCTCTAGAAGCTTATTAAATGTGGTACTACTAAACACGCCACCATCTGAAATGCGCCCTTGGCATCCCACATTAACGTAAATGAAGTTGTAATTTGCGTCAACTACGGCAAACAATACAATACTAAAAATCCCTTGTAATTGAAAAATTCACTGCCACTGTTTATTGGAGCCTGCAACGATATGTGTTTTCCGTCCATAGCTCCGACGCAGTTCGGAAAATTCCAACGATTGTGATAGTCTTCGGCAACGGCTTTCCATTCTGCTTCGTTTTTAGGCATCTGAAATAAAAAAAAGTAATTTTAATATTTTTAATTTTATTTTTCAATCTTTAAACTGAAAACAGTTACAACAGTAGTAAAATAAAAATATTTATATTACAGATTTCATCGGTAATGGATGCCGTGGACGATGCCAACGATGTGGATACCACTGATGACCTTGAGAACACGCAACATTGCATTTTAAATGATGAAAACAACAGCTCACAAGACTCTACGATGAGTAACTCACAGGCCAATAATGTTGAAAAGCAAAGGACAATGTTACTCCAAAAAACAGTTCAAGTCTCCAACTCTTGCTCATGTACCATCAAGGAAAAGAAGATTCGATGACTCAATGGTCAATGAAGCATACGAAGCAATGAAGCAAACATTAGCTGCAAAAACCAAAGGATGTGTTCACCATATGTGGCGAAGAAGTGGCTGTGACATTAAGAAACTTGCCTACTACTTATGCTCAAGCTATAGTGCAACACAAAATAAGTACACTTTTGTTTGAAGCAAAATTGGGAAATTATAATTATCCCGTAGCACAACAACCACAGCAGCAGGCTCCTCAGGCTCAGCATCAGCACTATTATCCTCGGTCTCAGCAACAGCACTATTATCCTCTGTCTCAGCAATATTTTTGCCTCCAGCTAATTCCGGTGGCTTACTAACGATTTTACCGCCGCAACAGTCGCCGGAATCATATTCCTCATGCTCTTCTGGTAATCCCCCAACTCCTGCACTGTCAACTTCTACAATGACTACTGATGAAGATGAAGCTGTGGATAATTTCCTCACCCAGCTGCAAACTCCACGACATCATACGTCACAATAAACATAGATATGCGCGGTACTATTTTCATTTAGGATTTACTTTAAATATTTAGTTTTAGCTTATTTGTACTACTGTTATTTGTTCTTATTTGCTCTTTGTAGTCGTTAAAATTTGATTAAAAAGTAGCTATACTAGGTATTTCTTTTTTATATGTATCTCGTAAATAATAATAAATATTAAGTACTTACCTTTATATATTCTTGTAATACATCAATAAGGGCTTCGCACACCTCCAGAACAATTTTGGAAATCACCTGTTTTGAAATTTTGAAAAGATACATTAGTGAATGGTACGAATCTCCAGTTGATAAAAATTGCAACGTTACAGCAAGACGCTCCGTTATGGGAATGGCAGGTCTACAATTGGTATCTTCTTTACAAATTTTTGGCCCGATTTTTGTAATAAATATTCAAATTCACTTTCCGACATTCGAAAAAAATTTCTAAATCCACCATTACACCTGTATTCAAGGCTCAATATGTTGACATCATCTTTCCTTAAATCCTCTATCAAATCGCTAGCATTGTATCTAACTCTACTTCGCAGGCTTGGTCGAACCCAAAATCTTCTTTTACGGGGAAGTTTTCTCTTTGGCGATAATAATATATGCGGCACAAGCAACTAATGCGTCATCTTCGTCTGACATGTTGATTTCGACTGATCGACAAACATTTCTGTCGATCTGGTGTGGACAGATGCAGTTTTGTCGACTTGCTAATCAACAACGTCGATCGACAGAGTCAATCGACAGTGTCGACTCAGTGAGGACGCAGCTTAACCTAATTTTTTTTTTCGGGGGGTTCCCCTCCCCGACACCCTCCAGTGGCGTAGCCACAGTGTTTTCCTCCCTTCTCCCTTCTCTCGTTTTTGGGGGTTTTTTGGGTTGCTTTTCCTTGCTGGTTGTTTTTTGTTTTTTTTTTTTGGGGGTTCCTGGGGGGGGTGGGGGGAGAGGGGGGGGGGGTGGGGTTGTTTTTTATCTGTTTTTTTTTTTTTTTTTTTTTATTTCTATTGCTATTGGTTCTTTCTTTCTTTACCGTAGGGGGGGTCGGTTGTTCTCTTTTTTTCTTTTTAAATTTTTTTTTTTTTTTCTTTTTAAGGTTTTTTTTTCTTGTTCTCGTTTGGGGAGGTGCTATGGAGTTTGTTGGTTTGTTTGTGTAGGAATGAGCTTGCATTTTTTATTGAGGAGGTGGGTGGTTTTGGATTTTGTGGTGTTTTTTTTTTTTTCAGGGAAAATTATTTCTTGGGGGAACTTTCCTTCTTACTTTTTTTTTCCCTGGAAAAAGGGTGGGGGGTGTGGGGGGGGTTTTTTTTTTTTTTTTTTTTTGTTGCTTTTTTGTTTTTTTAGGGGTTAAAGGGGTGTTTTGGGTTTGTTTTGGTAGGGGGTTTTTTGGGGGAACCTGTTGTTGGGGTTTGGGGGTTTTTGGAAAACAAAATAGAAAGTTGTCTTTTTGTTTTTATTTTTTAATTGTGGGGTGTTGCATCAACAATTTTTTTTAGCATTCTTAGGTGTTTGGGACTGGGTTTGGGGTTGCTTTTGGGTGGGGGGGGGTTGGTGGGGAATTTAGAATTTGGATTCCCTTCCCCTGGCAAAATTTAATAACCCGGTTTGGATTGGAGGGGGGCAATAATCACTTAATTATCCTATCACTCACAATCACTTTATGTAGCCCCAAAGTTAATTTCAGCTTTTCAATTGTTTGTGTGACATCCATACCCCTTGATATACAATGAACGTCAATCCATTTTGATTTTGTGTCAACAATTAACAGACACGTTATCGGTTTTAAATTAAAAAAATCAATATGAATGCGTTCGAACACTTGTTCCGTTTTTGGCCATGCTACTAAATACTGTTCCGACTCATTTTTATTAAGTTGGCATATTTTACAGGAGTTAATCATCTCTTCTAGCTGAATTTGTAATTTTGGCCACCAAAGCATAGACCTCATCATAATCTTTGACCTTACCATGTACTAATTCCAGAACGATTTTGGAATTACAACCCGGCTTCCTACCATAAGGCACTGATATTCGACTGAGAGTTCATTTCTCTTTAAGAAATATGGTTTGAATTTTATATCAATCTTCTTCGGCCACCCTGTCCTAACAAAATCCATAACTTTTACTAAGGCCAGCTCTTTTACCGTAGCCTTGGCAATATCCTGTGCAGTTAGTGGTAACACTTCTGTTAGATTGGACGAATTGATACTGCTGCCTACGTCGGTACTTATTGGTAAAGGTAATCGGGACAGCAAGTCTGCCTCATGCAAATCACTACCTTTTTTGTACTCAATTTGATAGTCATATGCACTTAATATGATACTCCATCTGACTATCCTCGATGCCGCCATTACAGGTATATCCCTTTTTGGATTAAGGATAAACTGTAGGGGTCTATGATCCGACACCAGCACAAATGAGCGTCCATAAATACGTTTATGAAATTTTTTTACTGAGAATATGATGGTTAATGCCTCTCTTTCTAATTAAGAGTAATTCTGTTCAGTTTTTGACAATGTACCAGAAACAAACTGTACTGGTTTATCCACGCCATTTATTCTGTAACAAAGAACTCCCCCCACTCCGTAGAAACTGGAATCACATGATATGACAATTGGCTTGTCAACATCGTAATGTACAAGAATATTATTGTCCATCAAAAGTTGTTTACTTTTTTGGAATGTCCGTACGCACTCCTCGTCAAAACTGTGAAATGGTCTCAATTCTGAAGGCAGCATCGGTACGAATCGATTATAATAATTTATCAGACCCAAATATGCCCGAAGCTGAGTAATATTTTGAGGTTCAGGTGCCATACTAATTGCCCTTAATTTCTTATCTGTCGGATGAATACCTTTACAATTTAATTTATGCCCTAAGTACTCCACTTCTTTCTTTAAAAATTGGCATTTCTCTAAATTTACCTTAACATTAAATTTTTGTAGCCTACTTAATACTTTCTCAATTAAATCTTCCGCTTCCAAAATGGAATTCCCAGCAACCAGTACATCGTCAATGTAGCACTTTACCTTCGTTAGTCCTCCTAGTATTTGGCCCATAATACTTTGAAATATAGCTCGTGCCGACGCTATTCCGTACGTCAACGTCGTATAACGGAACATCCCTAAGCGAGTATTAATCGTAAGATATTTCTGGAAATCAGAGTGCACTTTTAACTGTTGATATGCCCCCAAGAGGTCCAACACTAAAAAATACTTTCCTTCAGCTATACTAGCAAACATATTTTCTGGTGCTGGCAGCGGATATTGGTCTACATCTACATTTAAAACTTGGTTTACTGTTGATCGAAAATCAGTGCAGATATGTACGTCCTCATTTTTCTTGTTTACCACAACTATGGGAGATGCCCATTCGTTATGAGTTACAGGTTTAATGATTCCCGTTTCTGTCATCTGCTTTGGTTTCTTTTCTACTATTGGTCTCACGGAATATGGCAAGGCGTATGCTTTCCTAACCACTGGTACAGCATTTTCTTTAACATTAAATTTGATCTCAAACCCCTGAATCGGAATGCATGAATTTTGATCAAATACAGTACTGTACTTTTTACACACCCTACTCAAGAATTTATTCGTATCATTAGCAATGTTATTAATACAAAAATTACCCTTCCAACCAGGGAACAAAATGTCCAAGCAGTTACGCCCTACTAACGGTATGAACTTCTTTGAAGATTCAATGACTGTTAAAACGAGATTGTGCAACTTATTTCTAAACTTGACGCTTACATTCAAAATTTCTATTTTTTTGCCCTGATACAGCATTTAATCCAAATGAAACCTCTTCCAAAGGAACATCAAACATTTGCTTAAACATTACATAAGAGATGACTGACTTACATGCCCCAGTGTCCACTTCAAATTCAACCAATTTGTTATTGACCTCCAGCTGAATTTTGTGCGACTTCTCTGTACTGGCACTGATGTAATGTAATTCTAGCAGATCATCGTTGATGTCTTCACATACACTCGAAGTTGCGGTTTGGCTCTCTTCAATAGATCCAACTCTCATGGTACTACCGCCTCTTCTAGTAGGACATAACCTCTTTGCATGCCCATACTTGTGACAGTTGTAGCATTTCCATTTGGTGGCAGGACATTTTCCGTCTAGATGACTACCTCCACACTTTTGGCACTGATCTATATCTTGTTTGCCCTCAGTGTTGGATCTTGATTTTGCCTGATACTTCGTCTTCTTTACGTAATTAACCTGCCCCGCCATTCCTTCTGATAAGGCCCTCACTTGCCTTTTAGCCAATTCGACAGCTTGTGCTTCTTGACATGCCTTTGCAAAGGACAACTCGTGCTGGGACAGCAATTTTTTTTATATGTTATCTGACCGAATACCACATACAAATCTGTCCCTTAGGCTTCCTCAAGAAATGTCTTAAAATTACACGTACTTGCTAATTTCCTTAGTTCCACGATGTAATCTGCAATCGACTGCTCTGGTTTCTGATTACATTTGTTGAACACGAATCGTTCGTGAATTTCACACACCACAGGCGAATAATGCTTCCTTAATGCGTCCACAATTTCTACGAATGTGCATGCACCTGGCTTCTTTGGGGCTAACAGATTTTTAAGGGTATTGTAAACCTGTGGTCTTGCCAATGTTATTAACATGGAAACCCTTTTGTCATCTTCCACCACGTTAACTTCAAACAAATGTTCCATTCGTTCCATGTAAGTTTCAAAATCGGTCGTGTTTTCGTCAAATGGTTCAATGCTCCCAATTAAGGCGATATTTCTTCGTTTCCCTCAACGAACCTTGCAACCCCAGCCCGAAACTTTTCTTTTTAATCCAATCTCGTCGCCAGTATTATGTTTGAAACACAAAAAGATTTATTATTATGGAGAATACATTTGTTGACAGAAAAAAAATAAACATGATGCCACCAAAGAAGATACTTGCGTCATTATTTTCTGATGTACGAAATAACGTACCGATAAATGTTAGAATAAGACATAGATATGTGTAAAATAAAGAGGGAAGATGTACTATTTGCGTTATGAATAAAGTTACTCAATTGACTTCAATTTCATTTAAGTTGACGTTCTGTCAAATATCGGTCGCTGTCATTCTTGCTTCATTCTGTATTTTTGGTTATTAATTGCTGTCACTTGTTACTTTTTAAGGTTAGTATTTCAACTGACAACCACATATCTTGCCAACACTGTTTTAGTTACTTTCTAATTTTAACCCGTAACTAAATAGTAAATGCTCAAATTGACTCATAAGTTTTTAATATTGATTCATATGCACATACTTATGACGCAGAGATCTTCTTTCATGGCAAGAAGTATACATTAGTTCTATTTTTTTATGGAGCTAACATAACCTACATACATTTATCCGCGGGCACTCCGCCTACACACTCTCCAGTGGCGTAGACACAACAATTATGTTCATATTTTAATCGAAAGGTATAAAATGTTATTGAAAGTATTTCGAATCAAATTTGGCACCAGGATGACTGCATATAATTAAAGGAAAGGAACACCAACTGCAGCGTCTATTTAGCCAACAGAAAAACACCAAGCTATCACCATCAGCGATAAGCTTCCCGTTGTTTTTAATTTTAGTATCGGTATCGCTGATGATGACAGCTTAGCTGTTGAAACACGTGTCCGAGTAAAGTTTTTGGTGCAGTTTTGGTGTTTTTCTGTTGGTTGCATGTAATTAAATTCAAACTTTAATCGAATCAACATTACAACCGTATCTAGGTTTTAAATGTTACAATTAGTTTTGTTTTATACTTATTTCTACAATAAATACCAGTCAAAATATTCTTAAATAAAGGTCACGTGATTACCGTATCCAGGTAATTACTTATTTTGAATAAAGTTGTATATATACAGAATGTTTCATAGCTCCGGATTCTTTTTGTTTGAACTAATAAAATAGGGCTTGCCCAGAAATGTAAAAATGTTAAGCATAGTTTGCAATGTTAACTAAGAAAACAAGCTTTTCCCGCAGAACTCCGCATCGTACTGATACTAAAAACGTGTAAAAAATTCTCGAAAGTGTGAGGTGATAATAGCTATTTATTGTATATGTGTTTTAGTAGGCAGATTATCCACGCAAGAATTTTTAATCGCGAGAACGAAGTTCGAGCGTTTAATTTTCTTAAGGGGATAATATGCCACTAAAACACGAATGCAATACAAGATTTTATTCACAATCAAACCAATTTAATTGAAAATAAATAATCTGACAGTTCTAAAATTTCAATATAATAGCAAATATTAGAAAATTTAGTGAAACTTTGGGCGGCTTTGCATTATTAGTTACTAGGATGCTTGTTCATTAAAACAATATTTGTGAAAAAATTAGAAATCGTTTTTGTGCGTCGTTTTGAAAAATGTCAGAAAGTGATTCTTTGCCGGTAGAAATTAAAGCAGAAGCTGAAGAAGTAACCCTGCAACTGTTGCCGGCCCAATCTAAAGATGCATACTTAAACGAATTTGTTACCTTTAATGAATGGAGAGAGAAAAGAGGTGCAAACATCATAAACGAGGACGTCCTGTTGGCTTATTTTTTAAATGTAAGAAGCAAGTTTGCCTCCTCGTCGATGTGGACGATATATTCAATGTTAAGAGCAACTTTGAATGTGCATAGAAATATTGACATATTAAAATACGGCAAATTAATTGCTTATCTCAAGAGCCAATCAAAAAACTACAAGGCAAAGAAGGCAAAAGTGCTTGAGAGGGGACACATCGAACAATTTTTGAAAACAGCATCTGATGAAAAGTACTTGATGATAAAGGTACAACCAATTTTCTTTTCTTTTGTATTGGTATCTTAATTATTTTAAATATTTCTAGGTTGCTGTCATAATGGGTGTTTATGGAGGTTTACGATGCAATGAACTGGTAAACTTAAATATTGAACATGTGAAAGATAAAGGATCTTTTATCTACGTGTCCATCCCAGAAACAAAGACCAATATGTCAAGAAGTTTCACTGTATTAGACGAAGGACTCTCTGTTAATGTTATGGAGATATGCAAGAAATACATACGCCTACGTCCTAAAAGTACTATTTCGCAGGGAAGATTTTTTTGCGATATATAAATCCAAAATGCACCGTGCAACCTGTGGTAATTAACACTATTTCCAGAATCCCCTCACAGATTGCTTCTTTCTTAAAACTTCTACTTGTCCACTATAAACTGGGAATTCCTTCTACCGTTAAGCATTAATGATGCTGTAAACTCTTTTTTATAATATCTTAAATTTAGGTTCTAGCTATTACATACCCATAAAACGTACATCAAATTATAATAAAAAGTTTCCTCCCTGGTACTATAGTGTTCTGCGAAATCTAATTAAAACTAAACATATCTACCATAAGTTATACAAATCTACAAATTGTCTCACTTATTATAATGAATTCTCAAAATTACGAAGTCAATGCAAAACCCTTTCTAATCAGTGCTTTAAATTACATATTAATGATGTACAATCAAAAATCAAAAACGATCCTAAGTACTTTTGGTCATACATAAAATATCAAAAGAAAGATAATCATTTACCCTCTGAAATGAGCCTTGGTTCGTCAGTCAGTACTAATGGGCAGGAAACTGTAAATCTCTTTGCCAAACATTTTGGTTCTGTTTATAAGACAAATAATAAGAATTATTACCAAAAAGAAATTATTTCCGAAAACAATGTTAATTTAAATTACATTAATATCGACATTAATCAAATTATGATGGAATTAAAAGATTTACCCGAAAAAATAAATCATGGTCTTGATGGTATTCCTGCTCTTCTCTTAAGAAATTGTTGCTACGTGTTAGCATATCCAATTCAAATATTGTTCTCTAAATCTTTAAAAAGTGGAATTTTTCCGGATACATGGAAATTAACCTATGTTATACCAGTTCACAAGAGTAAATATAAAACCGATATCACTAACTACATACCTATCTCAAAGATATCTGAAATTCCAAAACTGTTTGAAAAAATTATTGCTAATAATATGTTTCCGTTATTAAAACAAATAATCATTGAAGAACAGCATGGATTTTACCCAAATCGCTCGACTACCTCGAATCTCTTAGTTTTTCAAAATTTTATATATCAAACTTTTGATGAATATACTCAGCTGGATGTCATATATACTGACTTTTCAAAAGCTTTTGACAGCGTTAACCATAAAATTTTAATTAAGAAAATCGAAAACGTAGGTATTGGTGGTACTTTACTTTCTTGGATTGATAGCTACATTTCCAACAGACGTCAAATAGTCCAGTACAAAAATTTTTATTCTGATCATGTTTTAGTCCATTCAGGAGTACCACAAGGTGCTCATCTGGCTCCTTTGCTATTCTTAATCTTTATTAACGACATTAAAAATATTTTTAAACACTCCCAGATTCTTCTTTTCGCTGATGACATGAAAATATTTAAAACAATCAGATCTGTAGGCGACTGTTTTCAGCTTCAAGAAGACCTTAATGCTTTTTCTAATTGGTGTTCTTTTAATTTGATGGAACTAAATTTGAGTAAGTGTTTGTCAATTACATTTTATCGCATTATTAAACCCATAAAGTTTGACTATATTCTGGATAATCACTCATTACAAAATTGCGTTTCAGTTACTGATTTAGGAGTTATATTTTCTCGAGATTTGTCATTCAAAGAACACATAAATCACATTAGATTAAAAGCAACTAAAGAATTGGGTTTCATTTTTCGTTGCACAAAAACGTTCTCTAATGTTGATACTCTAAAAGTTTTATTTGTTTCATTAGTACGTTCACATTTGGAGTATTGTTCTCAAGTTTGGTCACCTTATCATTCAACATGTATATTAAAATTAGAAAAAGTTCAACATAGATTTCTTAGATTTATTGCATATAAAGCTGGAATTACATTATCAAACTACTCTGAAATACTTTTATTTTTTAAATATAAATTCTTTAAATTCTCGCAGAATACTTTTGGATATGGTGTTTTTCAGAAACTGGTTAATGGCGTTTTAGATTGTTCTCATCTTCTGCATCAAATCGATTTTAATGTACCGATCAAAACTCTTCGTAACACTTTACAATTTTCAGTAAGGTTCTGTAAAACTTCCTACCTTCTTAATTCTCCTCTCCAACGGTTTATGGAATCAGCAAATTTGCATTTTAACCTTAACTTTTACAGTACTAGTGCCGACAGTTTAAAACAGCAACTCAAAACTAAGTTAAATAAAATTGATGCTTCTTTTTATGCTAATTATTGATTTCTGTTATAACTTATTGTACCATTTTAGAGTGTTTAGTTAAATTAATTTATTGTTATATTGATTTCTGTAATTTGAATTATTCTTTTATTTATTATTATCTAATATAGTAATTATAATTTAACTTTAAACTAAATTACTTGTATGTACACTCATTTTCTGTATATAGGGCGTTGCCCGTAAAATGAATAAATAAATAAATAAAAATAAATAAATAAATCCTACACGGGCCATAGTATGCGCCGTTCTTCGGCGACTCTGTTGGCTAATGCTGGTGGTGATATTCTCACTCTTAAGAGGCACGGAGCGTGGAGGTCATCTAGTGTTGTTGAGGGGTATATAGAAGAAAGCGAGTCAAATAAAATCGATATTGCTAGAAAAATTTAAGGAAAATCCAGCACAATGCAAGAGATCTCCGCGATGCAGTCTTCCTCAAACGTGGTTTGTGTAAATGTAAATCCTGATATTGCAAATAAGTTTACTTTTGATGTTAACGTGAATGTTAATATTAATGTTAATAAATAATTACTAAATTTTCTGCAAATTTTTCTTGAATTTTATATATTACAAAACACTAATGTTTTATGGAATATAAAACACTAGTGTTTTATAGGTGTTATAATACGTTTCATAACGGCATAATAATAGCTCTATAATATGGTGATTGTGGATAAAACATTTGATTTGTTCCTCACTTGTAAACAGGAGCTTATCAACTTACTATAATTACCTTGAAAATACCTCTTAACTAGCTACTAACTTGTAAAATATAACTGGCTAGCCTGTAAAATTTTACACGCGTCCTCATATTTTACCTTATTATAGGTAATTTGAAATGACAGACAAACTCTCTAACGTAATTTATTTGTTATTAACATTTGAAAATTGGGTTTTATTACTATCGTATACATTAAATATCATGGTGCAGTGGCGATTTCCAGTAATATTGAAGTTTCCAGGAGATGTTATGTCACTTGTACTTGCGCATATATTTTCTGTAGAAGTGGATGGCGTGGATTCTTCAAGTGGAAACATTCTTTTTGCCATTTTAGACTTATTATTAATCGAATCATCTACGTAGCTTTCTGCAATTTGTGTTGATTTCCCCCTGCACGCTTCAGAGCCAAAGTATCACCACCTGCATCAACCACCATCGTTGCTCCAGTTCGTCGAAATGAATGCCCTGTATAAAGTGCCGGTTCTTCTAATTCCAAATATTCAGAAATTTTCTTGGGTATTGCCCCTACAGTATGTTGACTTGCATTTAGGGCGACACATTTTCCACTGCGGTACGTCAAGAACAACCGCAGATCTTTACTTCTTGGAGGTCGTAGGGTCGCATATTTCCGATAAAGAGAACAAGGTTTAAAGCTACACCCATCGTCCGTTATTGTAAACCTCCTTGTCGTTAAATTTTTGGCCTCTCGTAAGGTGACATCAATATATTTCTCCAAATCCTCCACGTCATTTACAGTGAGGGATAGAAGCTCATCGCACCGACAACATCCAAATATACCAAAAATGGTAATGACTTTGGCAAGTAACCACTTCTGGTCAGGAGCTTCAATGATAAACTTTTCCACTTGCTCTTTCGTCAGAACCTTGGCTTTCTTGGGAACGTAGAGTTCATTTCGTCTTTTCAAAAACGCAACCACTTTATGAAATCTAGAAAATGACATATGTAACTAAAAACCTGACAAATAAATATAAGGAAACAAACCTGCAAACATCAATGTTTTCTCTAACTGCCAAACAACTCTTAACCATTGACCACTTCGACCATAAAGAATCCGGGCTAAATTTGGCAGACAATTTATTGATATACGCTAATATAACGTCTTCCGTAACACCAGTGACGTTGTTTTCCTTTTGCCACTTTTTGAACTCCGCGTACTCGTTACCTTGATGAAGATTTTTCGGGCAGTAATCTTGCAACTACGCTTGCTGCTTCATCAATGATAGCTTGCGGGACACTCATTTCAGTAAATCTCACCAGCAAAACGTTCTGGAAACGTGAAATTGAAATGAAATAATTAATCTACAAAATAAGTGCCGTGCGTTTCCAAAGCAATACGTCTAAAGCTCACATGATGTGATGTGATGATGTGAGGAACAAATAAAACATTCAACAATACACGCAAGGTAACGGGTTTTACTGGCTCCAGAAGGTGACAGACTCGTCTTCGACTCGTCAGTCATATCCTTCTGTCCGCCAGTAAAAACCGTTTTACCTTTGCTAAATACGATTGCTCTAAAAATAAAATAAAGGTCTAACAGCGTCAAAACGAGGTACTGAACGCACGATGCTTTTAGACGAGTTGAAAATAAAAGATGATATAAAAATTGCGTTTTAAAAAAAATTGTTCAAGCAAAAGTTATTGACAACAACATTTTCAACAACTTTTTTTTTCATTACTTTTTTTGTATAATTAATATTGGTAGAGATATTGTTAATACAATTAATGTCGCGTGATAGTCATATCAAATAGTTACTTATCGCATCAAAATACAGTTTAAACAAAAGATGTGTATAATTATTACTATTTACAATTTATACAAGTAACTTTAATAGTGCTATTTTATTTTGCTGCAGTCACTTCTACGCCGACGACACCCAAATATATTTGTCGTTTTTTCCCGACGAAATTAATCAGGCAGTAACTGCATTAAATCACGATATGACTACTTTAAGCAATCTCTCAACTTTACATGGTTTTCAAATATAATAATAATAATAATAATAACGTTTATTTCGTTTATACTCAGTATACTATTGGCGCGGAGTAATAAACCTGTCAGAATTACCGAATCTCCCGTATTGCAGTGGCGTAGTTACCTGATACGTTTGGAAAATCATATTTTTAGTAGGTAAATATATTATAATAGTAAAATCTACCTTGATATGAATTATTATGTGATTTCTTTTATTGTTTCAATCCTTACTTTGTGGAATCTATTTTTCATAGTAAATAATTTAATTCAGCAATATTCCACCGTTTAATAAGATATAAATAGATACAAAACTTTTGTAAAACACAGTATTTGAATATAAAATTAAATTCTAAAATCGATAAATGACAAATGTGTCGTTTCTCAATTTGTCTATTTTAAGTTTTAATTTTATATAGGTACACTTATGAAATTTAAAACTTGGACACCACAATTTCTGTAAACAAAAGTTTGCACATTGTGAAGCGGGCTTAAGGGTATCATTTACAATTCTAACAGCAGGTAGTCTCAGCAGGGGTTATCTTATAGAAGGACTGTAGAATGAATCATTACACTAAGCACGTTTTAGAAAATAGGTAATTTACGTTGCTTACTTAATTTTTTTTCTTTAAAGAATATATTTGAAGGTATCGCTAATTAAACACCATAGCTCGATTAATTATCGAATCAAAATTTTGTTTAGGAAATGTTTACAAAATAAAATTAGAAATAATTTTGATTTAAAAAACGTCTACAAGCAATAACTTTTAAATTAAATCAAAAAACTAAACATGGTTATTTGGGTTGACTGATTATTACTTATTTTTAAATAAATCTAACCTACTAATTATTGTAAGTTATTAAAAAAATCATTAAACTCTCTATTCATAATATTTAGTCCTTACAAAATGTATATTTTATGACGTTTCATTTTTTTCTGTAGTTAATATAAAAAGTGAAAATAAAAACTAAGGCAATTCTTATTGTCAACGTATATATTTAGTTTTTTGACAAGAATTTATTACATAATTATAATTAAGATACCAAGTTATAGTTTAAAATTAAATAAAAACTTTTTTTTTAAATAAAGGTATTACTATATAAATAAATATAAGAAATCAATAATGGGTGTGACCTCCATTATTATTGATACATTCTTGGAGGCGTCTGCTCATTGACGCTATCAAGGTATCAATATAATTAATATTAATCGTTTCCCATGCGGTATCAATGGCTGCAATTAGTGCATTACGGTTTACTGGTATAAAATTTGGCCCTTGTTGTCTTCGGATAACAGTAAGTATTCGAGCCCAAACATTTTCGATAATGTTAAAATCTGGGCTTTTTGCTGGCCAGGGTAACAGCTCCAAGTTATTTGCTTGTATCCAGTTGCGCACAACCTGCGAAGTATAGGGTCATCATATCCCGATATTTAATTATCGAATGTTCCAAGAAAATATGTGTAAATAGTAAATGGAATCTACTAACGTAATGTTAAGTCGTTAATTATAGTTACATAACTCTCCTTTCATAAGATATAGTTCATTTTAATATGCTTAGCTTCGTACACACCTGAACAACAAACCGAGGAACAAACAGAACAACGAACCGAACGGCAATCGGAACATTAATTTGGACCTGATTGTTTTACGAACGGTATGCGGCGTTCCCGCAACTTGTCGGTTTTTTCTCCGACATCAAAGAAAATGCGCGCGAATGCGTTTGCAGGTTTGGACGAATCTAAACAAAACGGCGAACAAACTTATGCGGGAGAATTAAATTATTTATTTTTTGTCCTCACTTATGTGGGTTTGTTGTGTTTTAGGTAATATTATGGAGTTGACAGAAGAAAAATGTTTTAAATTAATCAGTGTTTAGAATGCAAGAAAAAAATGATGTCCCTATTAGCATCATTTGGGCGGGAAATTTCCAAAATAAAAAAAAAGCGAAGTAAATTATAATTTTTTACTCTTCTTTGTGCGTAAAAATTTGGTTGGCACTATCTTCTTGTTTTCCGCAATTTTCTCTTCTCAATAATAAATATATATGAACTGAAAACTACTGAAAATAATTATGGGAACAGCACAAACGTTCCGTTTGTTGTTCGGATTGTGGAAATCATAAAAGATCGTTTGTCGTTCTGTTTGACTTTCGGTTCGTTGTTATGTTTGTTGCTCGGTTTGTTGTTCAGGTGTGTACGAAGCTTTACAACTTAAGCAACAATTTTTTGGCGAATAAAGATTAGTTTGTGATGTAATATTAGAAACACAAATTTATATCATATCAAATTTATGACAACTTAAAACCAAGAACGTGTATGTTATTGCTAAGAAATTATTAAGGAAAAAGTGTAAATATTTATAATTAGATATTCTCGAAAGTTTATAAGTCCTCTATTGTAATCTTAATACTTAAAAGAAAATCCTGTCCATTAGCATTATAAGGAAATGGCTTTTACTTTATGAATAAGTTTCAATAACAATAGAATATCCTTGCTTCTTTAATTTACTTCCTTTGAGTCATATTGCTCTAAGGGTTGTTACATTGGTTATTAGAAGTATGTAATAAATAAAAATTACCTACTGTTTGAGAAGGGGTAGTGTGAACCAATAAATAAAGTAAGAAATGTAAATTCCATTTTAGTTTAAAATTTCAAGTGTTGTGAAAATGCCACCTCATCTCGGTGCTGATTTGAAAGCGCGGATTGTTTCGGAATTAGCGGCGGGCCGTAGCGTGCGTGAAATTTCACGTATGTTAGATATACCAAAAAGCACCGTAGGGCATTACCGAGTAAAATGGAATCTTGAACACACTTTGGAAACAGCCATCGGAAGTGGTAGACCTAAAATCTCTACACGTGCTCAAGATCTCGAGTTGTTTCATTACGTAACAGAACAACCATATGCTACATACTCCAGGGCTAGGAAACTATTATGAAACCTTCAGTCGAAGTGTTTTATCCAGACGAAGATTATATTTTCCAACAAGTAAGTATTCTTATTTCACTATACTTTCTCCAAAAACTAGTTCGGGATCTGTTGAATTAACATTTTCATAATGTATTTTTGTTGTTAAAGGACAACGCCCCTATTCATACTTCGCGGGTTGTGCGCAATTGGATACGAGAAAATAACTTGGAGCTGTTACCTGGCCAGCAAAAAGCCCAGATTTTAACATTATCGAAAATGTTTGGGCTCGAATACTTGCTGTTATTCGAAGACAACAAAGGCCAAATTTTATACCAGCCATTGATACCGCATGGGAAACGATTAATATTAATTATATTGATACCTTAATAGCGTCAATGAGCAGACGCCTCCAAGAATGTATCAATAATAATGGAGGTCACACCCATTATTGATTTCTTATATTTATTTATATAGTAATACCTTTATTTAAAAAAAGTTTTCATTTAATTTTAAACTATAACTTGGTATCTTAATTATAATTATGTAATAAATTCTTGTCAAAAAACTAAATATATACGTTGACAATAAGAATTGCCTTAGTTTTTATTTTCACTTTTTATATTAACTACAGAAAAAAATAAAACGTCATAAAATATACATTTTGTAAGGACTAAATATTATGAATAGAGAGTTTAATGATTTTGTTTTAATAACTTACAATAATTAGTAGGTTAGATTTATTTAAAAATAAGTAATAATCAGTCAACCCAAATAACCATGTTTAGTTTTTTAATTTAATTTAAAAGTTATTGCTTGTAGACGTTTTTAAATCAAAATTATTTCTAATTTTATTTTGTAAACTTTTCCTAAATAAAATTTTGATTTGATAATTAATTGAGCTATGGTGTTTAATTAGCGATATCTTCAAATATATTCTTTAAAGAAAAAAATTAAGTAAGCAACGTAAATTATCTATTTCTACAGTCCTTCTATAAGATAACCCCTGCTGAGACTACCTGCTGTTAGATTTGTAAATGATACCCTTAAGCCCGCTTCACAATGTGCAAACTTTTGTTTACAGAAATTGTGCTGTCCAAGATTTAAATTTCATGAGTGTACGTATACTGAGTTTTACAAAAGTTATGAATCTATTTGATCTTATTAAACTGTGGAATATTTAAAAAAATTATTTACTTTTATGTGGTTTGTTTCTTATTATTACAATTAAGAATCGATATAGCTAAATAACGTAATTTTTAAACAATTATTCTTTAGCGTCAAAATGTGTGTTGGATTATCTATCATCAGGTAAAGTGGAGTCGTTAGCGCAGTCATTACGGCAGACGGGTAGTAATTTCTGCGAAAGATTACAGATAATTAGTTGTTTGACCGAAGGGCTTCGTATACTTTCTAAATGAAAATATGTTTAGTCTGTTATTAGCAATGAATCGGCTTGTTTGTTTGTTTGTGTGTTAGTGCAAATAATTTTGAAATGGAAAACTTTTCACCAGCAAAAGGTGTTAAAAGTGGTGCGTTATCTGCTAATGAAAAAATTATAATTTTAAATGTGCATGACGCTGTTCGATCTCAACACCCTGCAAAAGTGTCGATGATATTGTAGGATTATGTTCTGCAATGACGGGAATATCAAAATCCACCATTTATAAACTAGTGAGGGAAAGAAAGAATTTGGGACAAGTGCTTCACCCACTTCCATTTCCTGGTCGGCGCCCGATGGAATTAGATGATGCAATGAGGAATACTGTCCGTAGAAAGGTTCACTCGTTCTACTTACGGAAAGAGATTCCTACAATGGATAAGATTTTACTAGCAGTAAATGAGGATGAAAATCTACCCCAAATAAGTCGTAGAACACTGTGGAAACTTCTTCGCAAGTTGAAGTTTCCTTGGGAGAAGATAAATAGAAGATCCGTTTTAATTGAAAAACAAGAGATTATTACATGGAGGAGAAATTATCTTCGGGAAATAAGAAAATATAGGCGTGAAGGCAGGCGTATATTCTATTTGGATGAAACCTGGATCAATGCAGGACATACCGTAAAAAAAACATGGCATGATAATACCGTTACGATTGCTCGACAAGGATTTCTAGAAGGGCTATCGACAGGATTTCGACCGCCTTCTGGGAAAGGAACACGGTTAATTATTACTCATATTGGCAATGAAGATGGCTTTGTAGATGGTGGTTTGCTAGAATTCGAATCAAAGAAAACTGGCAACTACCACGAAGACATGAATGCTAATGTGTTTGAAGAATATTTTGAGCAGATGCTAGATTTGATACCCCAAGGATCTATAATAGTTATGGACAACGCCAGCTACCACTCACGAAGATACGAAAATTTACCTACCAGCGCTTGGAGAAAAGCAGAAATTATAGATTGTTTATCTGTTAAGAATATAACTTTTGAGGATGACATGGTAAAAAGAAAATTATTGGATATTGTTAGTTCATAAGAATAAGTATATACGTCATGTTATTGACGAAATGGCAAAGAATTGGGGCATTGAAGTACTGCGTTTACCACCTTACCATTGTGAGCTGAATCCTATATGGTTGGTTTGGGCTCAAGTAAAGGTGACGTCGCTCGTAACAATACCACTTTTAAACTCGACGACGTGAAAAAACTTCTGAAAAATGCATTAAACAAAGTAACACCTGAAAGATGAAAGAACTGTGTATCTCATGTCGTTAAAGAAGAAGACAAATGTTGGCAACTGGATACTTTAGTAGAGATAACATTGGAGCCAATTATTATATCAGTAAACAGCCAAGACAGCGATTCTGATTCCAAAATGGAAATTTCAGACGAGGAAGAAAGTTAAATGACCAAGCGTAATGTGCCTGAAACAGTGTTCTACTCTCTAAACACCATTTATTGTAACCATGAGTGAGTATTGTCAGTTATTTTTAAATATACCTATTTTACCTACTAATGTCTCGTTATTTAAATGAACATTTTTATACCTGTTACTTTTATCTATTCATTTTGATAAGTTTCCATGACAACCACATAATTTTATAATTGAGCCAAATTTACTTTTTGATGCCTAAAAATCGGTCCCCGCAAATTAATTGTAATTGTAATAAATGTACTGACGATATCTGCATTACTATTTTATTTTATATTTATGTCATATATTATTTATATGTTATTTATTTTATTTGTATAGTAGATCACATTACAAATTTTACTTCTTACGTATTATATACCATTATTTTTGTATCTTGGTATAATACCCACATCTACGGCTATGATTCTCGTTTCGTCAGTACCTGGGCTGATGGCAACGTGTTTACACAGATTAAACTATTGTTCTCAGACCCTAGATAGGTCGATATGCTGCAAGAGCGGCACAATGATCGTATTTTGGTTAGAATTTATTGGTTTTTACTTAACCGTAGAAGTACCGCTTTCACAAGAAAATAAAGAATTATTTCAAGCAATTATGATTTATTACTCCGCGCCAATAGTATACAGACTTTAGCAAAGAAAGAAAATCAATAATACCGTAACATAATTCAAGTTAATATAAAGAACAATAATACAATAATACAAGAAAATCAAACTAGATAGTCTGCTAAACAAAATCACAAGCTGTAGTTCAGTTTAGTTTAGTTCTAAGTCTGCTGTTGTTCTTTTTGGGAAAAGAATGATAAAAATATGATTCATCAAAAATTAATTTGAATTTAAACAATTCAACAATTTCACTAACACACGCTGCGAAAAATTTAGGATTAGTCATAAACAATAATTTGGGTTTTTACAACATATCTCCTCTTGCTTACAGAAAGCATACAATAATTTGAAAGCCATCTATCAACATAGAAACTCTTTTGGCAAAGATATTAAAACAATGTTGTGTTCTTCTTTAGTTTTATCAATATTGGATTATGCTGATGTGGTATATGGACCTTGACTCACTAAATTTGATGAAAGTAGAATTCAGAAATTACAGAACTGTTGCCTTAGAGTAATTATCCGTACAAGAAAACATGAACACATAACACATAAATTACAAGAAATACATTGGTTAAATATGCAAAACAGACGATATCTTCACTCCACATGTCTTTACCATAAAAAATATCTTCATCAAAAAATTAAATATCGTACTGATGTTTACACTTTAAATCTTCGATTCAAAGGTGAACTCACGCCTCCTTTACATAGTACTACAACATCTGAACGTTCTTTTTCTTACAATGTTGTGAAATAGTTTATCTCTGTAACATCAGAGGAAGTTTTCATCTGATAAATTTAAAAAATGTACTTACTGAAAACTTTTTGGAAAACAACTCTAAACATTCAAAATGTTTTTTTTACAAGTAAAAATGCACTTAATGTTAGTAAGGACGTATAAATTAAAATTTTTTTTTCTTCTTAGCATACTTAATATTAATTAGATCTGTACTTTTGTATTTGTATTTGTCTTTTAATTATTATTATTAATAATGTTACTTTCACTGGGTTCGGTGGAAGAACAGGAAATATAGCAATATTTGCTATCTACTGAACCTCTGCTCTATATTTATATATATTTTTTAATTTCAATTTTATTTTGTTTGGTAATAAAGTCAATTATTATTATTAAATTATAAACAATTTTTATTTGACAATAAATGTGTAAAATAAATATTTTAAAAATTCGAAAAACTATGTAGGTTAACGGCCCTTTTCGCTTGATAGATTATGCTCAAATTCAAATCAGATCTGCACCGTCGTCGGCTTTTTTGATTTCTTATTTATAAGATGTTAAGTTAAAATCAGATACGTTGTAGGAAAAAACTCACATTTATAAAGGAAATGGGAACCACGAAGCAATTTGTAAAATCTAATTAAACATTGCAGTAACGACCAACAATAGTTAAATGTATCTAATTGGTAAGCCATTATACGAACGCTAACTACTACCCTACGTCGGGACAAAACGAGATATCGCGCGTCCACATTCCTGCAAAAATGAAAATTGCGTTAAAAAAATAGTTTAAAAAAAATTATAGACAATAGAATTTCCAACAATTTTTTTCCCATAACTTTTTTTGTACAATTTATATTGGTGGAGATATTGTTACAACAATTAGTGTCACGTGATTGTAACAATCTTTTAAATCAACCGTTTATGGGACAGATAAATGTTTTTGCTGATGACATAGCACTTTTCTACTCTCAAACAGACATTACAACACTATTGAAAGCTGTAAAAATATACCTAAAATGTTAAATCGTTGGTGTATACAAAACAAGATGCAAGTAAACATAAACAAAACAAAATATATAAACTTTGGCTTTAAAGATTTTGATTTTCCAAGGCCACTTAAATACCATGAGGCTAACTATACTGAAATTGCATTTACTTGCCAATGAATTAGTAAAGTCAACAACTTTTCATATTTAGGTGTAACCTTGGACAATAAATTAAAATTGAATTACCACGACTCGGCTACATAAAGCAGATTAAGATCATCAATCCGAACGTTTGTATATTGTGGTTTTATTATTGCTAAATTTTTGTGACACTCTGCTACTACGTACGAATTTGGTAACTCGTCGAGAAATTTATTAATAGGTTAAAAACTACGCAAAATTACTTTATCCTTATAATTTTAACCAAAAATAAAAAAGCAAGCGCTTTTCTATTATATTGCGATAGGTAGGATCGGAAATTCATTCTGTATATAACTGCCGTTAGTGACCGCAGTGGCGGTAATGTAATGAGGTGAAAGAATAAAACGTTAAACTTGTGTTTAAATTTATTTCGGCCATCCGCGATAATTTGCAGAAGTGGGATTCGATAATCGATTGGACTTAGCTATTTCTATGTTTTGGTGTACTATTTTTTTATTGGGGTTAATGAAAATAAGTTAGGAGGAGAGCACACATGGTTCAATGAATGTAACATTAGAGGAATTGGTGGCCACCACTGTAAGAGCCGTCAATATTTTAGAAGCCCAACGAATATCCCACAAAGAATTGCAGAATTTAATAACAGAATATAGGGGAAACAGCGATGAATACATAAATCAATAGTTTGCTAGAACTGAAAAAATTCAAGAGAGGTTTAGAGTGGACGATAAGTTGTTGTTAAGTGTAATTTGTAAATTAAAAGGTAATGCTTTGGCGTATTACATATTATTATAATGTAGACAACTTTAACGTGTTCAGATTCGCGTTTCCTTAATTATAATAATAAATCTGAAGCATCTCAGACATGTAAATTTGTTAGAAATTGCTACTAGATGTCAGGTCAGTATGTACGGTATTTTGACATTTAACAATAATAGTTGATGATTGTTTTTGATTATTTATTTATCCACATGGACAGAAATTGTACAAGAATAAAAATTTTAAACGATTAGCTATATATCATGAAAGTAAGGACAATTCAAACAAGTACTTGTTTATGTATACATGTAGGTAGAAACTACTTAACCTGTATTCTTTCCAACATGAAAAACGCAATTAATACGCGGTCCTTGTCCTGCTTCAAAATATGCAACTTAATACAAGTATGAATCGTTGCTTAAATTAAAAATATTGTGTTTAATAATAAATATATATGCTCAATTCATTTAAAAGTAAATATTGTAACTAAAACTAAGTAAGTATTGTAACCAATTATTGTAATTAGCAAATAAATAATGTTTATTGTTTCATGTCGCAATTATTGTAAATATTGATGTTTATTGTGCAGTTTTCGACTTCACCCGAGAGGAGCCCCGAAATTAGTTTATGCGATTCTACGGTTGTTTCTGATTCTAATTACACAGTTGCAATTGACTCACTGTGGATTTATTTTTAAGTAGAGGGTTGTGGTTGGGTCAATATATCCTTCACCAACCGTAGAACTCTTCTACCCCACCCCCATGCTTCTTTAGCATCAACATGTCACCTCAGTTTGCTAAAAGTGTAGCCGAAGTTCGGCGAAAACAATGGCCTGTGTATTCCTGCCAATTGTCCAAGTCTAGGAATTAGCTATTTTGCTATTTTGGCTGGCATAGCTCCAATTGTATTACTACCAACAACTGTGTTAATACAGCGCCCATTTTGAAATTTTAAGAAAATTTTATTTTTAATTATAGCTGTCGATCGAATTTGTAAGTACTTCTGTATTCGGGCTAACCATTTATTGTCTGTTATAACACATTTTCGAGAGATTTTAGTTTTAGTTTGAGGGATTGTTATCAATATTACATCTTTTTACAGACAACATCTTTGAGTTCAATTTTGTACAGTTCCTCTCTACCTAGAGCACCTGATATACCAAAGCTCGGATTAAAGCAACCTGAAATTTGCAATTCTTTATAGTTCAGTGACTAAAGTAAGTATACCTACTTTCATTATATCATTAAAAAGTCATTATCGGGGGCTTCAACAAGAAATAAATTAATATGCTCTTCGTCAAAAACTTTACTTTTTTAGGCCTCAAATTTATAGTTTCTTTTTCAAGTAAACAATAAGCTTCCAATATTTTGATATATCTACGTTCTTGTTGATCATGATGCATGATTTTAACATCGAATAATAGGTCCATAAAGATTTCTTATTATGTGATGCTAGCTCTGCGAAATAGGTCAAGACAACATTCTCACAGTAATTTTGTACTTTTTGTTCAATTCAATTCAATATTTATTTTGTCTTAAAATTTTATAACAAAAGATTCAGTTTTTCCCTTTTTTTTTAACTTTACAATACTAAAAAATAAAAAACAACTTAATATTTCATTAAATTATAACACAACTAATTCCTGTTTCCTTCTTCAACCTCCCATCTCTCTCTTCTCTAAACTTTCAGTATTTTCTTTTCCTCTCCTCCATCACTTTCCTCCTCTCCAACACTTCTCTCATCCATTGTTTTCCTTCCCCTTTCTCTCCTAGTAGTAACTTCTATTCCATTTCCTCGTGTCTTGTTTCCTGCATCCTTCTTTTATATGTATTATATTTTCCCATTAATCCCCACACAACCTGCATAATCTCTCCTCATCACTCATCCAATATTTATTTTCATTTTTTCATTACCCATTCTGAATCTTGCAATCATTCTTATTTCATTCATTCCTTTTCCCTCTGTTATGTACCTTGGTGTCTTGTCTGTCATTATTTTTATGTATTTCTCGTTATATTTTCCTTCTTTTATTTTTACTCTTCTTTCCTGCTCCTGAGTATCTCTATCTCTTGCAATTATTTCCTCTTACATCTTTCTCCTCTCTCTCTTAATTTCTTTATCTCTTCTCTCGCGTATCCCACTTTTTCATAGTATTTTCTTCTTTCTTCTTCCTCATATTTTACCTTCTGTGCCTCGATCTCTTTCCAATATTCATATAGTATTTCATTTTCCTTCCTACTTCCCATTTTTTCTTCATACCTTACTGCAATTCTTCCTGCTTGCGTCCTTATTTTTTCTATTTCTAGGTCTTCTTCCACTATATACCCCAGTGTCTCCTCTCTAGTCCTAACGTCCACCTCCAGTATTTCTCCTGTATCTTCTCCAGCTCTTGCCATTCCCTCCAACCCCAAATCTCCGCTCCATACAGTACCATACTTCTTACCAACTTTTCAAACATCCATCTCCTTTTCTCTATATCTTTACCAAATATCCTTTTCCCCTAACCCCATACTTGTCTTACTATTCTATTTCCTTTCATTTTCATCTCTTTTATATGGTCTCCATCTTTGTTATCATATCTGATGTTGTAACCTAAGTATCTATACTTGTCAACTCTCTCTACCTCCTCCTTCCCCCACCACCATTTCACTTCCTTTCTTCTTCCTTTTCTTTTTTAAATTCCATAATTTTTGTTTTCCCTACATTTGCTGCTAGTTTTTCTTTTCAGGTATTTCTTTATAAATTTAACTACTCCTCTCATCTCTTCTTCATTTCTCGCTATTGCCACAATGTCATCCGCGTATGCTAAAACCCATATCTTTTTCCTTCCTACTACTATTCCTCCTACTTGATTTTTTTCCATTTCCTCCTCAAGATCACTAATGTATATTGAGAATAAGATTGGACTTAGCGGACATCCTTTTTGTTGATTGCACCATGTTTCGAAAAGTGTGAAGCGTTTTTACATCGTAATCTGGATTTGTCCGGGAGTAACTTCAACGAAACTTGGTTTGCTTTTTGTTGTAATTTTGGTGGAGTAGACATTAGGGAATCATCGCTTCTGATATTTTAGCTTTTATACAAATAATAAACTATTATTGTGATATTATTTACGGTTGAGTTTAAACAAAATTGAAATACGATCGTCAACTTTTTAAATTAGGTTAAAAAACGACTAAGAGATGGCGCAATTAAAATCAATTAAACCGATTTTACTAATATTCTACACATTTCGACAATAGAAACTATGTAAAAATGTGCTTTTTGAATGTACTGTTTACTACTATAGTTAAAATTTTCTTCTTAATAGTTTTTATATCTTAATAAATTTTGAATTATTTTACCGCACGAAGTACTCTTGATGTGTAAAATTCCAAATACCGCTAACGTCCAAAATTCATGATTACTATCGAGGAAGTCAAAAATTATAATTAGAAAGTACCTTCCGTACTGCACGTATCCCGAAAGGTAATAAACCGTTTGTTACATTTCGGACCATTATGGCCCCTTAGAAAAGACACCAGATAATAAAAAATATATTTTTGAAATTATTGCCGCGTACACTAAGTTTGTTAAGTTATACGATGTAAAGTCTACCACAACATCTGAAGTTATTAAGAAATTGGAGGATTATTTCAATAATTATAGTCGACCTATCCGTATAATACCTGACCGCGAATCTTGTATTACGTCGTTTGAATTTGAGTAGTTTTTGAAAGAAAATGGTGTAGTTCATGTCAAAATAGCCCAAATCAAACGGACAAATAGAACGTATAAATTTAGTTTTTTTTTTTTTTTTTTTTTTTTTTTTTTAAAATCATTTAAAAAAAATTTTTTTTGTTGGTGAATTAATTAGAAAATGAATAATAAAGTTGAAAGTGTGAAGGTAATAAAGAGTATTACTACAGAAGCCATGCTATCCCCCCATGACTATAAAGAGGGTGATTTTGTAATGATAAAAAATGTATACGTTACCCCTGGTATAAATAAAAAATTAATACCCAAATACCGTTGATCCTATGAAATAAAAACAGTTTTAGGAAATGATAGATATTTAATAACTGATGTAGAAAACTTCCAGGTGACACAGAAACCATTTGAAAGCGTCTGCGCACCTGAAAAATTAAGTTGTGGTTAAAATAGTAAAAATTATGTGTAAATAGCTTTAACTACCTACTTATATTGTAATACATATGTTTAGGTATTATTAGTTTCATTTAACTGTATTTTGTTTATTATACATTATTGTTCGAGACGATCAATTGTCAGGAAGGGCCGAACTGTGCTCAATAGTTTTGAATTTGCCGCGTCACATGTAAAGTATAAGATTGGCTACAATGAAGTCTTCCGAGTACAGGTAGGATCGAAAATTTATTCTGTATATAACTAGTATATTCTGGTTCGTATAATTCCAGACAATTTTAAATAGTAATACTGGTTTGTATAAATATGGGATGGAAATAAGAATTCATTATTCATTATTTATTTGAAGAAAAATTGTCTAAAATGAATATTTTTCTAAATATTTTTAAAATTCGAAATTCTGGGTAGGTTAACGTCCATTTTGGCTGGCTAGATTATGCCTAAAATTGAATCAGGTTTGCTGTATTGTAAATAAGAACCATGTGCAAAGTTTCATTAAAAAACGGACGAGTTGATAACTTGTTTACACCGGACAGAATATTTTTTTTCTTTATTATAAACATACTAACTCGAATTCGTCGGAAAAAATAAAAACTGGGTTAAATTTTCGGTTTGAAAACCGTCGGATAACTCCCCATCTTATTTATTAGATGTGGAGTAAAAATGGATAGAAATTAGAAATGGTACCTACATATATAGTAAAAATTAGAATTAATCGAGAATAACTATTTAAATACTTATTAGTTTAGTAATATTAAGTACTATTTAAATGCGGGTGTTTCATTAAAACATAATAAAAAATAAAACTACAATTTGCGTGACCTGTAACCTTATTGCATAAGTCAAAAGTTAATTTAATTACTTCGCATTACACTGTTAAAGTTGGTTTATTTTCAACACAAAATTCCTTATGAATTAGAGTAGATTCTATAATGCATAGTATTTATACGTTATATATATATATTTTAATTATTTCCATATATGAAACCTTGGTAATAGTTACTTACATTAGAGTGTAGAAAGTAGGATTTTACGGCGCGACAGCTTTGTTTGCATTGTGTGCATTAGCTGGAGCGCCGTAAAATCACTTTACACACTAAATTTGTATAATATTTTTTGACCGACGATCATCATCAAAAAGTAAAAAAAGAACAAAATTATTTCTATTGATTTTAAGTAGGCCTGGCTGTTTAACCATTTTGACATACACCACCTAATATGTGTCACTTCATTTGTTTAACTGACGTATAGATGGCGCCATCAATATCGTCATCAATAAAAAATTAAATGTGCCCTTATTCTGTGCATTATCGTGTCAAGTAAGATGTAAATTTTTTAAAATCAATTTATCGGATTTTATACTTAGTTTATTTTTAAAACGTTCCCAAGTAGCAGATAAATCAGCCACTACTTTACCGCATAGTAGCCGTACTTTACCGCATTGTGTGTAAAAATCAAGTTTCAAGACACTATGAACAACTGAAAAATGTACTTTACAGTTCAGGAGGCTAAAGAGGATTTTTGTTCACATGTTTACAATGAACAAGTTTTTAATTTGGCCATGTAAATATGTAAGTATGAATAGTGGGGAAGACAATATCTCTCAAGAAATAAAATTTTCATCAAAATTATCAATAACACCAAAAAATTCTTTAATAATCATAACGATATTTTGGTTATTTATTTATTTTATTTATTAGTCCGAGTCCAGGAGCCTCGAAATTATTCTACCTCTATACAACTCAAAGCTATATAAAAATAAAAACTCGTTTCTCTTGCAAAATAATCTGCAGAATTCGATTTTCGAGGTCGCGATCAAATCCGAACTGCAGAACTGTAAAAACCGTTTTTCTTAATTTTCCGGAAGTTTCTATTAAAGTAATTTTTAAAACATTTAATTCGTTTTTTCGATAATGGGTAATTTTTTCACCATTTTAACTTTGTAATGTGCAAACAACAAAAGTTCGTTTAAAATTTTTGAATTTCGACAAAGGAAATTTTGGACACCGGACAACTATGTTTATTTTTCATAATTGATCGGTAATAACCGAAGTTAGCATGGAAAGGAGATTTCATATTTATTTTTAGTGAAAAAATCAACACAAAATATTATATAAAAAGTTACAGCGAATATAGTGAGAGTGAACGATTAGCTATTTAACTCTAGCCATAATCGCAAAAACCAATTAAATATTTTAAATATTGCTTTAATGAAAAATTCCCGAAAATTTTAGAGAAACGAGTTTTTTACAGTTTTGCAATTTCGGATTTGATCGCGACCTCGATTTCAGCAGATCATTTTACATGGGAATCGACTATGTATTTTTATAGTATAGCTTTAACTTGTATAGATGGTGTTTAAAACGCATAATATCTAGGCTCTGTGCTCGGACTATTATTTATTCGTATGGTAACCATAAAATTAATAAAACTAGTTATAAAATCTGATAAATGTAGAATAATACTACAGATTGCAGTCAACTAATTTGTCAACTTAACGATGAAAATGTTCACAAAACAAAAACAATAAAATCAGTAAATGTAAAATCTAAAATTATTTTTATCAAAAACTGTAGCCTTGAGAGCGTTTCACGATCATAAACATGGATTTGTTACGTAACTTATGTCGGAGCCTTTTTTTCTCTAAAATATTTTGATTTGTTATAATTATGTTT
Source organism: Abscondita cerata (assembly GCA_030710515.1). Taxonomy (NCBI): domain Eukaryota; kingdom Metazoa; phylum Arthropoda; class Insecta; order Coleoptera; family Lampyridae; genus Abscondita; species Abscondita cerata. The sequence continues at coordinate 148,281 of JALBCR010001385.1, read as the reverse complement.
TGAAAATAAGACTGTTTTTGCAGCTTTTGTCGTGAAATATTGAAATTCTTCCCAATTTATTAATTGATCTTGAATTAAAAAAAAGCGTCCGTACTGAGTTGGAAAGAACATTGTAGAATGTGAAAAATAATATTTTAGAATATTTCAATTGTATATAAGGGTGTTATTTTGTCGCTTCGAAAACAAGTAATTTTTCCCTGTAAAGCAGCACTACAGAACGGTAAACCCTGAAACTAGTTTTTCAAACGTGTCCGTGACCTTGTTTTAACATTCTTTCTATAAAAAAAATAGTATAGTTCTTAGCGATTCGATATAACGATTTTAGCAAAAAAGGGTAGAGAGGACTCTTAAGAAAATAATAACTTATACTAGTGTGGTACATACATTTTTCGACTAATTAAAATTCATAAGGTTACCAAACAATTAGTTTTTAAATTACTCAACAAATATTGGACTTAATTATACAGTTTTTACTTTAAAACTCAATGATTTTATTAATTAATTTATTTAAAGGTAAGGTCAGATACAGCTACTTTTGCTGCGATGCAACATAAAAACTGCGCAACCCGAGTGAATCTTCGTGTAAATTCTCATGCAACCTGAGAAGTAGCGAGTGCAACTTGAGTTTATACAGTATTTTTTTGCACTTCCTATATTTAATGATTCACTTTACACCCGCTTCCGCAAGCGTAAAACGACTCTTTTTCGCTCGATATACTTTTGCGCCCGCATTTTTTACTTTTAGGCCCGCTTTTACTTTTAGGCCCGCATATATCGTTAATACCGAGAATTTACGATTAATCATTGACAAAATAAGAATAAACGGTACGAAATGATGCATGAGAAATGACATGAGAATCACTACAAATATTCTTAAAAAATCAAATTTTAATTAAATTGTAGAATCTGAATATAAAGCAAAATTTTCTTAAATTTTTAACAGTTTGACATATCCTTGATAGATGATTGTTTTCTAACGCCATCATGGCCAACTAGAAATAACCATTCATACTAAAAAAAATACAATAGCATTTGTGCAACAAAAAAAAAAGTTAAATTGCCAATATTTCGAAAACCATGAATTTTTTTGAATAGACAACCTTGTACAAAGTCAACCTTATTTTTGATGCTAAATAAAATAAAACTATAAAACATGGTGCTTGCATTTAAAAAAAATGATTTTTGACGTGTTTTTGAATTTAATTTTATTTCTTTTTTTTGATCGCCCTGTATTAATTTATTATCAAAATATTGACATAGCCCACTAAAATAGGTCCCCTGCTACAAGGAAACCTATTTCAATTAAATAATAAAGGCATTAGTATAGGAAAATTTTATAATTTTGTTTAGGCCTGAAAACGTCATTTTGACATAAAATTTAAAATAAGTCCAAAACAGTTAGACTTAGGTATAGGACATTATACACAAAATGTGTCTAGAATTTTGGGCAAAATTCAAAAATAGAATAATATATAGGGTGTTCCGTTTAAAATAAGCAAGTTGGCACATACTTCCGGCATAACCGGAAGTGTCACCATCTTGAAAATATTTTAGCGGAACTGCCCCCGTCGATGTTAGTATACTACCAAATTTTCAAATTTTTCCCATGTACAGTTTTTCTATAATCTATCGATGGCGTTCCCGGTGGGACACCCTGTATATATTCTGCGTCAACCGCTTTGATGCGTCAATATATTGACGCAGAATTACAAACACTTGTAATTCGGTACCGGGCAATGACAAATTCTTTTACGTGATGAAGGATATTTTCGTAGGCAAATTGGGTCTGGCGCCATCTGTTCTATCAATATTGGACTTGCTCATATTCTAGTTTTTAGGGTGACGCAGCAATGGTCACAGCGTGGCTTTTAAGGTATATTTTAGTTCGAGCAAAATTATTTTGGTGGCGCTAAACGCTGACTGTGTATATAGCTGTTATGGGTATTTCTTACATTCTCTTGATATTTCTGCGTCATGTCAATTTGGCAATCCCGTAATACCGCCAAACCGCTAAGTAATTTAGAACTAAGAAATAAATAAGTTTGATCCCAACGGATGTTGGAAAACGCATCTAGTTTAAAGTTTTTTGTTTTCAAGACGTGCTGCATATAAGGTATGTAATCAAATTTTAATAATTTTAGACGAGCCAATTTTGAACTCACTGTAATCGTACGTATGCTACAAGATCAACGGCATAATTCAAAGTTGCGTATTGTGGCATTCAGTAAAATGCCTCTTTGAAAATTATCCGCAAAAACCGAAAATACAAAATTCGTTTTTTTTATTTGCTTATTTGACAAGATAAATGCAAACAATTAATACTTAGTCAAATTCTCAAATTGGTCTTTTGGTTGTCATCAACTTTATTTTTTCTTATATTTTAAATTAACAACACAGGTGAAACTAAATTGTAAATAACAAAGAAATTAAGAAAATTATAAAAGGAATTGCAACCGTAGGTGATCATAGAAATGTCAAATATGTGTTTATTTTTTAAAGAAAAGTATCATTTCCTAGGCACTCTTTGCAAAAAAACAATTTTCCGTCATTATCACCAAACTATAGCGGAATCTTAACATATGAGACATCATCGTAATCTCAATAAAAATGCGAATTCAAAAATTTGACAATTCAAAATGGAGCCTATAAGAAAATAATAAAGTTGATAATGACTGTCAAAAAACGAAACATCGTATTTTGAATTTAATGACATCATAGTGTAGAGCGTAAAAAGTGGCAATAACAAAGTGTTCATTGTTTGCATTTATGTCGTGAAATAAGCTCTGAAAAAATAAAAATGAATTTTCAAAATTTCGTTTTTCTGCGGATCTGTCCGGAAGTAATCGGAATTTTTTTAATTTTAACAAGGCATTTTACTGAGTGCCACAATAGGCAACTTTGCCCAGTTTAACCAACTTCGTATCTCTTCAAATAGCTGAGATCTCCATGCTTGAGCTTTACGAACGGACACCATGCATAAGAGGTTTTAAAGTGGTTGGCTTAGTGGAAACATGGCTAGAACATAGAGATTGTAAACAATAGGAGAGGAAGATGCTAGAAGATATTTACATGGGGTTTGCGACAAAAGGTGAGGGAAGGCTGTAATATGAAATATTAACAGTTTATGGAAAGGAAATGAAAAGAACTAAAAAACATGCAGGATGCAATTAGAGAAGAGGAAAGATAAATAATCATATTTTAATGTCAAAGTAGGAGAGAAAAGAGGAATGATGATAAATGGAATAATAAAGAATAGAACTTCAATGGACAAGAAAATAAATGAAGAAAGCAGAAAATTATTAGAAATGCGCAGAGAGGGTGAAAAATTATGAATGAAAATATGGAGAAAATGAGTAAGAAGAATATATACAGGGTGTATCGCATATGAACCGACACAGAGCAGGAGCATGTTGAGAACCATAAAATTTGGCTAAACCTAACCTACCTTTATACTAAGTTGCACTCTTAAGAAGTTATAGGCCTTCAAAGTGGAGTTTTAAATTTCGAAAAAAATCTATATTTCAGTTACCGATTCGACTTAGGAAAACCAAATTTGGTGGAAGTTCTAGTTGTACCAAATGTAACTAACCGATGATAATTAACGTTCAATTAAAATAATTTAAACGGGTGAGTAGAGGTAATTAGCCCTTAAAATGTCACGGATTTTTTAACCTGTTCAAAAATTAAAAAAATTATTATTTGGTCTTATCGATAATTTAATTTAAAAATTTTTTTTTGTTGTTTTTCAAAAAACCTACTGAAATATTGATTTTTTTCGAAATTTAAAACTCCATTTTGAAGGCCTATAACTTTTAAGAGTGCAACTTAGTATAAAAGTAGGTTAGGTTAAATATAACCATATTTTACGGTTCTCAACATGCCCCTGCTCTGTGTCGGTTCTTATGCGATACACCCTGTATACATAGGAGGAAGAGGAAAATCAGTCATTGACTATGCGATACTTATTAAAGAAAGTAGGTATAGAAGATATAAACATTTTTTAGGGTAGAGGACGAATAAGAATCAGACCACCACCCTTTGGTAGTACATCTGCGTGAAGAAAACAAAAAGAAGAAGAAAAGAGAAGTATGGGAATGGAGGACTATATGAACAAAAAAAACTAGAAAGATATAAGATGAAAATAAAAAAAAGAAATGAACATATCAGAAGAAGTAGATGTGAAAAATGTAGTAAAGAAAATGAAAGAAAAGTAGAAAAAATTAAGTATAGAGAGAACATAAAATTGAAAGAAAAAAATAAATGAATAATGAAATGGTAGGTGTGAAACAACAAAAAATGAAAAAAGAGAGAGAAAATAGAAAAAAGGCAAACTAGATGTAGAAAAATATTGAGGAAAAACTATATAGGAAAATATGAATGAAGGATCGAAAAAACAAGAAGAATAACGAAAAAGAATACAGAAAATATCAAATCAGGGACAAGTATGGGATTTTTTAAATATAGAAGTGGAGGATCAGGTATAGATGAAAATAAATGAACCAAATATTGTATGGAACTGTTAGAAGGAAAATCAGAACCACAAATATATAAAAGTGTATACAATGAGAAAAACAATTAAAAAAATAAAAGACGTAGAAGTATATAAAAAGAAGTAGAAGAAGCAATAAGAAAAATTAAAAAAGGAAAAGCAGAAGTTATAGATGGTACTCAAGCAGAACAGTGGAAGTTTACAGGAGAGTAAATGAGGGAAAGATTTAAAAATATTTTTAATAAAATATGGAAAAGTGAACGTTTTCCAGAACATTGGAATGAGGCGATAATATGTCCATTACATAAAGCAGGAGAAAATATAGTAATTAAAAACTATAAGAGGTATAAGCGTGACACGTGCAGGATACAAAATATATGCAGATTTAAGGAAACTTCGCTGAAGAAGATGGAGAAAAAAGGGTACTATTTGATTGGCATACTGGGTTTATAAGTGGAAGGAAAGCAGGAAAGATTTACATACTGAAACAAATAGTCAACAAAGTAATGGTTACTTACTTACAATTATAGATTAGAAATTAAAATATTAATGACAGTTGTTAAGGTCAAATTATAAATTAATATTATAGTTATTTTTTATCGACGAGTGAAAATGTTTAATTAATGAGCGACGAAGGAACATGAGATCAACATGTTGTGGAGACTGTATTTTTTTTATACTTTTACAATGTTTGTGTTCCTGTAGTATCGTTTTAATTTTCTCAACGTTTCAGTTTTATTCAGAATAATTTTGAGTTAAGTATTAAAGATTTCCAAGTTTTTAGAAACTATTTTATTTCTTATCCAAATCTTTGAATTATTTTTGATGTAGAAATATTATACCTTAAGAAGTATACCATTTAGGTTAGGTTAACAAAATCTAATATATTTGAAAAAATTATGTTCTAAGGTAAAAAATATTTGAAGATAAGTTTTGTAACGTTAGTTCTAACAATATAACTAATTTCACAAATTGTATTTAGATCTGATAATTAATAATTCAGAACTTATTTTTTTGTTTTCAATTTTAATTTATGATTACTTTCAACAATATATCGTATTATCTTTAAACTCTATAAGATACATATTTAATCTTTACTTAACAATTACTTCCAATCCTTTTTAGATTATATGTTTTTCCACTTACATCTATAATGATCAGATGTTAAGGTAATTAAAACAAAATGTAGTTTAAAATATGTTTTTATTTATTTTCTCCCAAATATAAATCCTTTTTTATTTACAATTGATTATTAATTAATTGAGGTGTATACGGTTGGCAGAGGTTTTCATCGTCCCAGAATTCATTACTCATTCCACTGTCCTTGAATAAGAGGTTGCTGCTGCTGCTGTGTTTGCTCCCATTTTTCCATTTTTTTTTATTTTCAGCTTCCATCTTTACTCGGGTCTTTTCCGGGTGGCATTTGTAAAGTTGTTTACCCAGTCTGTGCCGCACCATGATATGATATTTGTTATATGGACACACCACCATGTCTATAATAAAGTATAAATATTTAGAATAAAACTAGTAAACAAAGTTTTATATTACCTTCTCCAACTGATTGAGATATGCCCGTTTCCTTCCCTATTGATAAATCCATTATACAGAAATTAAGAATTAAATTAAAAAGTGTAACACAAATAGTAGATAACAATAAAGTTTTATAAATAAAGAATTAAATAATAATAATAATGATGATAACTTACGAATTATAATATTTTCTTCTAGCTTACTTCTTGTCACTGTCTTCGTTTGTTTACAATATAATGTACTATTGACTTCTATTTTTATAGCATTCTATTGACAAGATTTTGAAAGTTGTTTTTCTTCATACTGTAATTGTAAAACAAAAAAAACTTTAAAAGCATAAGAAATAGTTATTTATGTACCAAGGACAAAAAAGTGCACTTTTATGTACGAGACTGAATTTGCTGGCCGAGGCGTTAGCCGAGGCAAGCAAACAGGCAGGTTATTAAAAGCACTTTTTCCGAGGTACATATTAATTTTTCCGTTGACCTTAAATTAATTAATTTTCTATTGATTACCGTTTACTGAAAACAAAATGTTTAGTAATTTTAAACAAAAATTTTACGTTTGTTCTGATTTTACTGTACCTAATATTCACTTCACCGTTCAGTATTGTAACATTTGTGTCAAAATTTATTAAAGGAAATAAAAGCTTTCCGCGTTCGAATATTGTACCGATAAAGCATTTGTTTACAACAATCACATAATTTTATAAGAGCACTTGATTATGATAGGTAATAGGTAAAACATGTACTTTTTTATAATTTATTAAAATAATAAAAATTACATTTAGGTAGTGTTATTTTGAAGTATATTTAAAAATGTAGTTATAGTTGGAAGCCTACCCTCAAAATTAATGCATTTCTTTAATTGTTTATGATCAAAGATGTAATGAAGTTTCTCCTATTAAACACATTAAAGTCGATTCTTACTAATTGGACATATAATAGTTATAAGACTGAGTTTGTACCGTGGTCAGACTTATAATCATTTATATTCAATAAAAATATTGCCTGACCGTAAGAAAGTATGCAAACGTAGTTTTTGATTCACTCCGAAAATGTTTCAAAAATGTAATAATCTTCTTTCAGCTTATTGAAAACTGTGAAATTCACCTTGTTTTTGTGTACGAATAAATCTTGAACCCAATAATGTTGATGGCTTATATGATTCTATTTTGTTTTTTCCTGCGACAGAATCAATATTCAAATGATTTTTCACAAGTAATTACTGTTCTTGTGTTTTCCATTAGCATTATTACTTATTTACATCAATCAAATACAGTAATAGAAAGGTACCCATAATTAACTCACTTCTACTGTAAGTTTTTTGTATTTTATGATCGTGAAAATTTTGTATCGGAACTCCGCTTCTGTATCAAAATGTTACCTAATAAAATTGTCTAAAGCAATCTCAAGTCGTATGAATTCTGTCTTACCTTATAAATGAATAACTTTAAAGAAGTTAAAGTGTTACATATTGAAAACAATGTATCGAGTATTGTGAGATTACAACCAGGCTCTTCTATATGCTTCGCACATTGTAGAAACTATAAACAATTTATTAATATCATTTCAAAGCACTTAAAATCATTTACTTGTAATTTGAACAACAAATTGTTTTTGTTCAAAGTTGTGTGGGATTGAGAAATTGAGGTTATAAATGGAAGTAAACAAACAATATTCTGCAGTATCTAAAATGTTTCAGTATGTACCTAAAGTACTGTAATATCCTATGTAGTCACTAAATTCATCCTTTCTTAAAAATGGGTTTTCATACTGGTTACTTCGGCTTCATTTAATTTGACATAAAATTATAATTGACATTGACAGATGTTTGCGGACGAAAAGTGTTTGCGGACGAAAAGTGTTTGCGGACGAAAAGTATTACATTTAAAAAGTGTTACTTTATGATTATGCAGGGAGTACGTAAAACTCAATTTTATAATGAGGTCGACGGAAAAAGTTATTTCTAATTGTTACATACAGTAATAAAATATTCCATAATAGAACGCCATTACATTTATATTTTTTATTTTCCTTATAAACTTTATGATAATAAATGTTAAGATTTTGACACATTTTTGCGAATTTAACTTATTTTGAAATTTTTCTTGTTTTTCTGTACCTAATTATAGAAATTTGGTTGATTAAAATTTATACACCTTTTAATTAAGTTTTAAAGATATAATTTTGGTTTTAATGTAAACCTGTTGTACTAAATGTACCACTTTAAACATTTTGCTGGATCTGGTGGACCCCCTGCAGCTATTACATTTACTAACTTACTTCCAAAACCCGAAAAAAGTATATGTCTATGTAAATCTGTGTTGTGGCTATTTTTCAATCAACTATGAGTTGAAAGTTTTCGAAAAAAAGGTGAGAATTTATATTGCTTTGATTATGCTGTGAGTATTGTCATTCAAGCTAAGTTTCAAAGCCAGTCTAAAAAGCGTCTTCATCCAACAGTTGGATTCCTACTTTACTTTTTTGTATTCTAAGATTGACTCACAGTACAAGAAACCAATAATCTCCCACTTCGGAGTGGTAAAAGTACAAATAAATATTTTCTTGTTTTGTAGCTATTTATTCAAACCCAAAAATTACTACACTTTTAATTATGCTGTTATAACAGTCTTAGTAGAATCAAAATTTAACATCAAAACTAATAATGATTATTATTTTAAAAACGGTCGCAATATAATCAAAACTTTGATTACAATGGTAATCTGAGATAAAAGTTATAATTTTAATGGGAGGGATGTACTTGGTGAATTGACAGCAAATTATCAATATTTGGCTTAAGTTTAGTTAAGTATAACCGTAAATCTCCTCGCTCTGTAATATTTAATCTGCTCCGTTTTTTGTCAACAAGTTTGTTACGGCACTAAAACTGCGTTCGACAAGATATGACGAAGGAAACGCTATGAGAAATTTTTGCACAATTCCCCACAGTCCTGGATATTTTTCAGGTATTTGTGCCTGCAGCCAAAATGATTGATACCCTCTTTTGAATGCTACTTTGAGCTCCTCATTAGTGCTAAGCTCGAGTAGCTCTTCTTGCAGTACCACATTTTCCACTTCAGTTTCATCATATGGATTTATTATCCATGGTGGTATATCCATCGACAGAATGTCTTCAAATCTGATTTTAAAATCATCATACAGGGCAATCAAATGTTGAACATACGTCTGAATATCTTCGTCGAGGCATTCTACCTGCGATAAATTTGGAAACTGGGAAAATTCACGTCGACCAATATTTTGCTTCATAAGTTTCAGTTTACCAAGAAAAGCTGAAATTTCACTCTTTGTTTTTATCAAATTGAGGCTGTCCCCTTGTAACTGTAGGTTGAGGTCATTGAATTTTTGAACAAATCTGTCAAATACGCAATGTCTGCTTTGAAATTCATGAGGTTTTCTTTTAAAACAGGATCTTTAGTGTTCAGAAACTCTAAAACAGAGTCGAAAAGCAAATAGAATCTTGATAGACATGCACCTTTCGACAACCAGCGTACTTCGGTATGTAGCAGCAATCGTTGGAAGTCCTCATCATTTTCTTCGCACAACTGTGCAAATAAGCGCGTATTTAATGCATTGCTTCTTATTTTGTTAACTGCATTAATCACAAATTGAAGCGCTTGGTGCAATCTATCACTCAATTTTTTCGCTACTAGATGTTGTCGGTGGATGACACAGTGAATTGCAATTACCTCTGGTATAATCCTTTTAAGATGACTTATAAACCCACGATATCGCCCGACCATGGCAGGAGCTCCATCTGTTGCCACCGAAATAATGTTTGTGAATGCAATTGATTTTTCCGTAAAAAAATCATTCAGAACATTAAAAATTGATTCACCTTTAGTGTCAGTCTTCAAAGTTTTCGCGAATAGTAACTCTTCAAACATTTGTTCGCCTTTGATAAATCGAACATATGCCAATAATAATGCTTCATTGCCAGGTAAAGTTGACTCGTCCAGTTGAATAGAAAAATGAGTTGTTTGCAGATAATTACACAAGAAACTTTCAACATCAGAGCTCATTTCATCAATACGTCTTTGTACAGTGTTGTTACTCAAAGGAATTCTTTTAAGTATGTCAAATGAAGATTTGTGCAGGACAGTTTTAAGACCTCTTCAACAGCAGGCAAAATTAACTCCTCTCCAATGGTATGCGGTTTCCCAGATTTTGCTATAAGTAATGAGATATTGTAAGATGCCCGCAAGCCATCGTCGTTGCTTTCAGACGTTGAAGCGAACATACTATGCACGGTGGGTCTCTTTTCATACTGTTCCTTCAATGTTTGGAAATATTTCAAATCCTTACCTATTTTGTCAGGATGACACCTTCTTAGATGATCTTCCAGCTTCGATGGTTTCATAGAGTCATTGCTCAAGACTTTGTTGCATAAAAGACACATGGGCAATCGCTTGTCTGTATTTGATGGAAGAAAACCAAATTTCAAATATTCAACACTGTACTGTCGACACTTCTTCTTAGATTCAGCCATGTTTCGTATCAATTACTTACCTGTAAATATGAAAAAATGTTTGTTAAGTAATCTTAAAATGATTTAACAAACATAATAGAAGTGGCTTTTAAGATACAAGTTGCTAACAAATAGATAGGTAGGTACTTACTTTTCCAACACTGGCAAACAATAATATCAATTCCCTTTAATTTTCAAAAGTCTGAAAACTACTTCCGTCACTGGTGAACACTTATATAGGTACACTTTCTTTTTGAAATTCCGGAAACAACTGAGTAATGTTTATCATTCGCATTCGTATTTATATTAAAGAAAAATCCAACAAGTTCATGCAAGTTCAGACACGACTTTAACTAGGCGGGCGGGCGGCGCGGCATCGGCGAGTCTTGACACGCTCTTTCTGAATATGGAATATGCAAGTTCTTACAAAAACAATTGCTGAGCTTCTTATAATATTGTCTTCCTATATTCATAGGAGAAGTCAAGCTTCTTATAATATTGTCTGCCTATATATATTATTGTCTCCCTTATTCATAGGAGAAGTCAAGTCGGGTCACCTAATACATTTTATAGACCCCCGTTAACGAGTTGTGGACCTCCATTTTTTTTCCACGCAAGCGTAGACCCCTATCGGGCTCCCGTGGACCCCTGGGGGTCCACCTGGACCACTTTGGGAATCTAGGCTAGATGATGCTTTTTTAAATTAAGTACAACCACAAACTGTCACTTTATGCTGCACAGGTATTATAAATGGTGTTGTACAACTTGAGATGAAAACGTGTTGATTATTTCTGATTCACAATTGTAATAAAAAACTGTAAACAGATTGTAAATAATTTTTATTTATTAAAATAAATCAACGTTTTCCTATTTAACAACAAAATTACAGTGTCCTTATAATTGAAGAATAATAAAAAACATAATGCAACTGAACAATCAACTTCAAACTATAAACTAAAAATGAAAATTAACAACGGTACGGTACAACAATAAAAATATATTGCAGCCTGGCTCTTAACAATAACAGCTTATGTATTATACATACTATATATTTTAAATTACAGAAACAAACAACAAAATTAATAACTTGAACTTCTTTCTATGTCTAGGGAGATTCCATGTTCGAGTAACAGTTCACAACTTTTACTAAAACATGTGCATTCGATTTTTGTAATAAAATAAAAACATAATTTAATAACACATCTATTAAATAAATGTACAAATTTAATACTGGAACAAAACAATTGATAAGTTCCTTTACAATACCAATTGAAATTTTATCAATCTCTCAACTGCAGACGATTTGAATTCTTCCCATACAATAATGACCGATTTGTAGCGATAGCGGCGGCTTCCATCTATGCTACTCAATTCTTCCAATACAATAACGATAGCGACTTCCAGTTCAGACAAGATTATCCAATATGACAATTTATTGATACAACAAATTCTTGATTTCATTTTAAGCTTTACATGATTGAACGAATTTGCAATGAATTCTACAAAATTTACAAATGCTAACCCTTTTATTTATATTAAAATGTTTAAAAACTTTGACAAACATGTAATGTTAACTTTTACGACGGAACAAGATTCAATGAACGATCGCTAACTGCGCATGACAATTCGCACCAACTTTCGATAACGTAGATAAATACAAAATTTTCACAGGCTTAACAATAAAATGGATGGGTTTGAGAGTTAGTAACAAATTAATATAGGCGATATAACATAACACAAGAAACGGAAACACTTACACTAGGGGCTCGTTCGAGATTTCTGTACCTGGGACGAAGTGTGTCGGAAAGGGTTCCTGGATAGTAGATCTTCAGCAGTGGTTCGCCTATTATTTATGCTGACTGACTGACTGACCTCGCAATACAAAACGTCAGCGGAGCGCCTGATTACACACAACACGGAATTAAAATAATGTGAACGCAGAGTCTGAATCCTATCGTACAACACTTTACCGAAAGGTAGTCCCTTACAAAAGTGTTATTTTCTCCCAACAACTGTAAAAATTGTAAGTTGAAAAGCTATACTGTATTCGACAAACAGAAACTGCACGCTTTGAATTAACTCCGGCTATTTTCTTAGTCCCTGTAGAATTAATTAACTGAGTGTATTAACGGATACGGAGTAAATTGAATTAATTTTACACGTACTTGTAATTCGATTCACCGAAGTCGATTGGTTTACTTTAAGGGTATCCATCAGGGCAAGGTAAAATGAACATTTTTGCTCGTAAATTGCAAATTAAATTTTGAATTCTTAGATAGATAGAAAAAAGTTCATTGAAAATTTTTACTCAAGCTTTGTTCAACGACGATTCAACGGATCAACTTCAGATTTGTATACATATAATATAGATTAAATTTATTTGTTTTATTAACTTAATTAAAAATGTCATTTTTATTAAAATTAGATGCAACCAACTATACATGCTCTTAGACAAATTTTCCGTTACCAAACAATGTACAACTAAAGCGTTTATGGCCTATTGACATTGTATTGTTTCAATTAAACCACAGGTAAGCGTACAGTAACTGACTGGTGCACAAACTTTTATATTTGGGTTTGTATAGAAAATGATATTTTTCTGATTGCATGTAACCCATAATATCAAATAATCGCGGAAATTAATTTTCAACCTACTATTTAATCGCGAATAAAAATCTGCTAACGCGCTTTCCCGTTAGGTTGTTCGCTCGGTGAACGCGGTCACCAACTATACAGGGTGAGTTTTCTTCGATGTTAAGCATAGGAATCTCGGAATCGGTTAAATCGGAAAAGAATTGTATTTTTATGAAATCACTAAAATTTGATTTTTTTCGAGAAAATGCACGGCTGACTACATATTTCGCAAAAAAAGGTTTTTTGGTAAATTCTGTATGTTGCTTTGCTATTATTGACTTTACAAAAAAATTATACAAGGAAAAGTGTTGGGTATTTCTGTGGTAAATAATAAAAATCTAGTCGAAACTTTAATTTGACGTATAATTTTTGAGTTATGACACAAATTTCTGTTTTTTTCTAACGGAAACCATAGTCGGCTGTTACTTCATAATAAAGATGTATTTTTAACGATTTCAATGATATACCGTATGTCACAATTATTTTTATAAATAAACAAATTATAGCCAATTTTTATTTAATTTTTGTAAACTGCAGGGGACTATATGCTATGGAAACAATATGCGACCTAAACTATAAGTGGAAATCACTTATAGTTTGTATTTGTGTTGATTAAGGTGTCTAAAACCATTAAAACCATCAATATGATTTCTCTAGTGAAGAAAAACGAGATATGATAGAGTGGTATATTTTGTGTCATAAAATGCTTATTTTAAAAATTTCGCCAATGAGATATTGGTTTCATCAGGATAATAATAAATTATTACATGAAGTAGTCAATAATTAAAGTCATAATTAATTTACAAAACTTTTTAAAAAAATTATTACATTTTTGTAGTAAAATCATTCTTAAAATAAATCAAATACAATAATTAATTCTTTTTTATCAGACTTTCATTGAGTTATGATAAGAATCTTCTCGATTGAATCCGAAATATGTTACTTACTTATAATTTATATTTTATACAATCACCCAATTACTAACATTAATTGATTGGTGTAGATATTATAAATAAAGGGTAAATAAAAATATTTATGCTAATAACGAACGTACTTAAAAATTATACTCGTTAGAATACAAGGAAAACTCAAAGAAAAACTTTCACGAATCTGTAAGTAGTGCCAAAAACAAATGCGTATGTAGTCAATTTTTAAGTTTATTTATTTTGTATGCTAAAATTTAACATTTATATTATGGTTAAGATAATACCTACCTATTAAACAATCATAAGTGCAAATTACAATGTCGCCTGTTGTTCAACAAAAAAAAATTGATGCCTATCATGATTGTTTTATTTGTGAACCTCAAGAAGGATTTATTCTACAGTAAAAATTACTTAATTTTTAATTTTTTTTTAATTTTTGTTGTATAAAATTTTCATTTCTAAAGTTATCAATAATCTGTTCGCAGTTATGTTTATGATATTTTAGAGTACACGTTTCTAAATCTAGTATATAAAAATGAATCTATGTTTGTTTGTTTTGCGATCGGACGCATACTTTCAGATGAATGAGACGTTGATCGAATGCTATTTTGATTTCGTTTGTTTTTACGTGTTTTCTTACTTCTTATTAAAAAAATAAAGTCAAAAATTTTTTTCTAAGCTAAAATTCACCATTTTTAACATAGGTAAATTAATATCTAAGTAATAAACAACTATAAGTGCAAATTACAACATCGTGGTTGCCTTTATAAGTTCTATTATTTAAAGTTGCTTATTTACATATTAGTTTAGTCCTTGCTAAATTTTTAACCTACAAAATAAATAACCTTTAAATTTGACATTTAATTAGTATTTAAGAGAGCTTAGAGACCATTCTTGCAAAATTTCATAATATTCGAACGATATTAATTTTTTTGACTTCAATGTCCTATAATTTTAATTTTTAAAGTTATTAAAAACATGTTCAATAGTTATGTTTAGGATAATTTAAAGTACACGTTTGTAAATTTTCATCAAAATTGGTTAAACATTTTTATCTCGACAAGAAACGAAATTGCACTTTTTTTTTATTTTGTATTTTGGTAGATCAAAAATTTTGTCAAATGTAAATCGGGCATAGTTAAAAACATACAATAAGATCGCATAAAATACATTTCAACATTTCTAGACGCGTAAAAAAGGTAATTGAAAATTTAGAATTTTTGACTTTGAGTGTACCAATTTGTCTACCAAAAGTTTTACTAAAAAAGTTGTTTATTTTAATGTCATCTATAACAAAATCACTCCATCAAAAATAACTCCAAACATTAATCACTTCAAACAAAAACACTTCCATTAAAAATCACTTTAGTTTTTGCTTGAAGTGGTAATGTTATTGGAGTGATTTTAACCGGAATGGTATTAACCGGAGTGATTTTTACGGAGTGATTTTCACCTAAACCTCTCTATAACCCCTTTAAACCTGGAACACATATTTTGTGATACTCTGTATATACAAGGTGATTCACAGTTATGATTCATTAGAAGTTTCTGGAGAACGGCAAAAAATATCGATCCGAAATTTGTGTGGCTATTACTACGGTTCGATCTAAGCTATTTTTCTAATTTTCAACAAATTGCCACATGTTTCAATGTTTCAATTCTGTAAAGAAATGATGATTATAACTAAATAAATACAAATAAAGTTATCTTACAACATAGTTCAACTTTTCTTTTCCAATTCACTCGCATCATTCTGGATCTTTTGTTTCTTTTTCGAGAGCAGCTAGAATCACAGATAAAAGATATATTTATCTGTGCTAGAATGTAAATGGTATTCCGATTTATGTTTCCTCATAGTAAGAAAATGAACGATATGTATAATTTAATTTTCTAAAGTGCTTCTATAAATTGTGATTATTCGATCTATAACAACGATAATGATACCTAGTTGAAAAAGTCACACGTACATTAGAAAAAACTTGAGAACTGAGTATTATCGTCTCAAAGTAAAATGAAATAAAAAACACTGGATTTCCCAATAATGCAATTACATTTATTGTAACATTTACTTCCCTTATTGTATCAGGTGAAATTCGCTGTAAGTACTACTATAAATACATAAATACAAAACTAAGTCTTCGTATATACAAAATTATTCATTCATAAAATGGTAACCAAAACTGTTATTAACGAAATACAAATTATAAAATTTACTTCACAACTTGCAGTCAAAGAACAACGATAAGTACAAAATGCTACCCTTGACCTTGATAGTGTTTGCACTAATTTGTATTGTAATACCGTTGATGCAATCACTACAGTGATAAACGAAGTTTCGAGAATTTTTTTTATTAACCAGTGCCCTCCGACAGATAGTAGACAAATAAAAAATTTAGTTATTGCATGAACCACCACAAAAACCACTGCAAATTGATGGACGATTTGACGGAAACTTTAGTCGACAGTATTTAGAGCTACAACTTAAGAAAAAGGTAAGTACTAATCGCGAATTAGGCGTTTTAGTGACAAAGTCCACGAATGTAGCTACAATGTGCATATTTAAATATTGGAAATATTATCTTGTTGTCGTAAAATTAGACCTTGAAGTACCTATGCTTTTATTTGCGCCGAGTGGGATCTGATTTTCCGAACACTTTGTAATTGATTTGTGAATTAATTAGGTCGCTGTCATAAAAACAAAATAGTACACCTTATTGTCATAACCTTAAATATTGACTTGGTTAACTAAAATTTTAATATAAAAGTTTTACAATTGTTAATAGCTCTAAATACGTAACCCTTATAAAAATTTATTATAAATAGCCACCAACTATACTTTATGCCCACCCTTCAAGTAAACATCCATATCACAGATGACATGTGTTGAAATTAGAGGTATGGCGCAATTTTTTTAACGATTTAGATTTAATTTATTAAGAACAATCCAAGCCTACATTTGGAAAAAAAGCGTGTATTTTGAACATAAAATGTTTAAAAAAGGATTTTTAAATTTTTTTAATAAATAGTTAACTGCATTATAAAAACAAAACAAATTTTGGTCTTTAGTGAATACTGTGTTCCTTTACTTTAACTGAAATACTATTTCAAAATGGTCGAAATGGAAATGGTAAGTATGATTTAATTTCGTCGTTGATACTGCAATAGGTCGTATGTCAAAAAAATGTCGTATGTAAACATAACTCAGGAATACAATAACTGTTTATAACCAACTGTTATTCATAATAAAAGTAACATAGCACAGTCTGATCTCCATATTTTCTGAAAATATAACTCTTAAAATAACAAAAATATTCGATTTTTTTTTACCTCCTGAAAACTTGTTGATTTTGACATACGACCTATTGCAGTATCAACGACGAATTTGCATAATTAAATGTTAAATCTAACGACAATAATACTTTTTCAAAAACAGCAGCGGTTTACGTTTTTTTTTTAATTTAAGTAGTTAACTTACAATATTCGACAGCACTGGTTGGATCAAATTTACTGAAACTCGTACGATTAATTGTATTTAATGAAAAATACAATCTCAGCTTAATATCCTTTTACTTTTTGAAAAAGCTTAAAAAGCCTTAAAAATCACACGCAATACCTGCAATTTATTTTGGTTTTTGCTAAATAATTAGGTTGTTTAAGTTAAAGAAAATATTTGAAGAACGGTGAGATAAACCGAAGAATTCGCGAGTATAATTTTTGCAGAATTAATTATTAAATCCAACAAACATATTTTTTTTTTTTTTCAAAAAAGGATGGGTACATTTTACTTCTTACTTTGAATTGATGCCTTAAATTATTCTACGCCACTGGATCGACCGACCGGAGTGAAATTTAAAACATTTACAACTTAAACTCTTAAAAAATATAAATTTTAATCACTGTGTAAAACGTCTATAAGAATTTTTGGTTTATTTTGCATCACAGATCTCCAGTTCTAATTTGTCAGAGATTTTAAAATATACCCTGTACGACCTACTCAGCTGCAATTGGGGCTGCCTACATTAATGCAATAAAAAATTATGGAAAAAATAAACCCATTAATTACCATACTTTTATTAGTAGCAAAAATGTCGATTAAAATTAACTGTTCTTGGATTTTCAATCATGACTAGTAGATTGTTATGGGATTTGTTATTAAAAATTAAATTATTAAAATTGATAACAATCACCATAGGACATAATTAAAAGTACAAAAGGGGGTAAGTAGTTGTATGCAGAACCTTCATTTTTAGAAAAGAAATATGAATGAGTATGGAATGAACGAATAGATTTATTTGGAAATCTCAAATAATTATAACGAAGGATTACGAAATAAAAGAAACAATTTTTGCAATGTTTTATTATTTTTTCGAACACACACAATTCCCATTTAAGAAATTATTAGTGTTGCTTAAGCCACATTACAATAAATCTATCGTTTTGGACAAAAGTCATCATTAATATTAAACTTGACAGAGTTTACATTTAATATTAATACTTGTGTAGACTTTAAAAGGCAGACTTGAAAAATAATATCCCTGATTATCACATCATTGTGACAGCGAGAAGTACAAGCGAACACACAAAGATAAGTTGTACTTTATAGCGTAGAGATATAAAAACTGTACTACCTCTCATACTCAACTTCTAACATGGTCCTTAAAAATATAAAAAAATCAATGTTATATTACCAAATAGAGATGAGGAACAGCAGTACGACTTAAGACATTCTTGCCACTTCTCGATTTATGTATATCTTCGTTCCTGAAATGATTTTCACATACTAATGGTTGCACCAAATACATTTTTGATGGATCTAAAAACTTGACGTTAGGAACATACACATACCAGAATTTATGTAAACCTGACCAACAAATCGTGCTAGAATGTCCAGCCAAATTTGACGTCGTTTGGGATCGCAAGGAATTTCAAAAATGAACCTTGTTTATTGGCACAATCTCTTACCCAACACGATTTCTTTCTTCGCATGGTCCCTAAACAAAGAAAAGGTGTAAGAACATCTAGACTAACGTATTGTTTATTTTATTCATCTACTTACGAATTCGTGTAGAAGCAAGTTTTTAATTGTTATTGTAAAATTACGCTGTAAATTTAGGAGTTATGTGAAAATTCTTGGGAATCGCAAATGCGACATTTAAATTTTTATTGACAAAATGAGTCAATGTTGCCAGCTTGAATTTGAACCGATAAAATATCACTAAAGATACAGCTCACAGAATAAAACAAAAACCCCGGAAAATATGCGAACTAATTTTAAAAACTGGTGGCGGTAATATATCTATCCAATCACAGCTTGCAGGCATAGATAAAAGCGTCGCTTGCAGGTACATTCCGGGTAGAAAGATATAAAATCGTGTTATTGTTTCATTTTGACATTTTACATTTTTTTGCGTTTTTACCTTTGTTAATTGCTTTAATACAGTTTTCAAGTCTTTTAAACCAACAGTTTTTTTTCAAAACTCTTCTGGCGGTACTACTGTTTCAATCGGTACGTATTAAATCAAACAAATTCTATCATATTTTCTAACCTCAAAAATTGTTTTTTAACCCTCCGTCAGTCGCAAGTATGTTTTGTATAAAACTTGTCGCAATGTATCAAAATGATACATCTAACTTTAAAATAAA
Organism: Abscondita cerata; assembly: GCA_030710515.1. Classification (NCBI taxonomy): domain Eukaryota; kingdom Metazoa; phylum Arthropoda; class Insecta; order Coleoptera; family Lampyridae; genus Abscondita; species Abscondita cerata. Next base: position 128,571 of record JALBCR010001385.1, on the reverse strand, counting down.
ATTATAGTAAAAGCAACGAATTTTTTTGTATCAAGTTTATTTGTAGATCACTTTGAATATATTTGTAAATGATTGTATTAGTTTTATTTTATTTACATATAATGCTACTAAGATGTCTAAGCATTTTTTGAAAATCCGCGAAAATGTCATTTCAAGAAAAAGATGTTCTGGCGGCAATGGAATAGTCAATAATTGGTTGTAAATCTGACTATAGACAAATCTGATATTTCTGATTTTAGATGTATTTTTAAATATTTTTACTAAGAAGTAACTTGACTAATGTATTTATTATAAAAAATTAAAATACAACAAGCTTAAAAATAACTTAGTTTCTTATACATATTGTATTATAGCTACAACAGAAATAAAATGTATCCTATGTAATGCACACATACAGGTAATCTATGAACACTCCAAATAGTGAAAAAAAAATAAAACAAACTGTAATTGTAATGCAGTGCAAGTCTTTCGTCTTTCAGTCCTCACTAGAATCTCCTTGTTCTTGTAGCCGAGGATAACATTCTGTACATACTGGAGTTGTATGTTCACCACAAATATATCGCTTACAATTTTTGCAAACGGTTTTAGTCAGCCTGGTCGTTCGTGATGTGTAACATAGAGTACAGCGACGACGCTTCGATGAACCTGGTATATGTTTTACAGCTATTTCTGACTCCTGATTAGGTTCTTCCGTTGGTCTGAATCTCCTAAGACCTTCAGAAAGAGAACGTGGAAGTCCTTGGGTTCTAAGGCTTCTTTTCTGAAGATATGGCAAAGCTAATTCATGAGCCAGCTTTCGAAGAAAAAGGCGACGTTTCATACATTGTTGTCCATTTCCAGTTGAAATAACTTGGGCATTGATGCCTGCAATGTTCAGCATAGCGAAAAATACCACCATAGGCCAACGGCGCGTATTTCTAGCAACGTTATAGGATACGCAGAGCCTATCGACGACGTCGACTCCCGACTTGGTTTTGTTATAATACGTAATCATTTGTGGTTTTGTAGCTTCTCCTGACTCTAGATCTATGGCATCATCGTAATGCTGGGAAGATATCACAAGAACATTACGATTCTTTCTGGGTACGTAAGAGACAATTGTATGCTCTCCAAAACCAAACATACTTGACTGTGGTCGACGACCCTTTACATTTAGGAGATCTACTGGTAGTTCCCTCTTGTTTTTTTAATTGTGCCAACATATGACAGTCTATTACTTTTTAACTCAGTAACAAGTTTTATATCCGTAAACCAATTGTCAGCGGTTATGTTTCGTCCTGTTCCATAAATAGGTTGTGCCAATCTTTTCACCACATCGAAAGGTTTATTACTAAGTTCATAAGGTCCCGTGGCTGCCTTCCGGAATATATTTCCATGTTATAAGTGTAAAAGTGTTTGCATCACACATAGCATAAATTTTTACCCCCGTATTTGGCGGGCTTTGAAGGAATATATTGTTTGAACTTACAACGTCCTCTGAAAGATTCCAATTTCTCATCTATTGTAACACACTGTCCCAGTGAATAGCAAAGTTTACAATTCTCAACAAAATTTTCAAGAGATCACGAATTTGGGCAATGTTATCTACAGATTTTCTTGCAGATCTCGTTTTGCGGTCATCGAAACGTAAGCATCTTATCAGAAACTTGAAACGTCTGAGGCTCATAACGAGACGAAACATTTCAACTCCGTTTCCATCTATACCCCACAGGTCTTCAGACATCATTCTATTGGCATGCAAAGTTCCAGCTAGATATAAAAGACCTATGAAAGCTTTGAGTTCAGTTAGGTCCGTGTCATTTGCATCCCGTTGTCGGTCAAAGTGATCCCTTACTTCAAGTTGAATGTACTGATTTGTGAATTCAACAATCTTTTGCAGCATTTCATCAGAAAATAAGTGACTCCAACATTCCATAGGTGCTTTAGCTTGTCGTGCTTCATTAATCACACCAGGACACTTGTAACAATGTTATGTGGTTCTCTTCGTCGCCTCGATGTGCGCGGTATTTTCATCCATCTTGTGAATTTATCTTTACCAAGATAACATAAATTATTTTCAAGGCTAGGTTCTCCTTCTGCTCCGCTCTCCTCAGTATCGGAGTCATCAATTCTTTCTTCTGCAGGCTCATCTTCTGCATCTGTGTCCGGTTCGTCTTCAAAATCTTCTACTTGGTTAGGATGAATTTCATCTTCATCCTTTTCTAACACAAACTTTCTAAGATATTCTATATCTTTCGGATCATTGAGATTGAATATTTGCTTTGTATCCATTATACTGAAAATAAATATCATGAAACAAAAAATTAGACTAAAAATAATTTATTGTAATTACCAAAAATAAAACTTACATATTAAGTCGCAAAGTATCAAATGATACAATAGGCTCGCTGCTAAACACACCCGCTTAAGAAAACGCTGTAAACACAATGAACATGTAGACTGAGGTAACACAGGAAGGTACTTGGAGGGAGGCATATCCCCACTCTTGCGTTTTAAAATTACAACGAAAATTTGAGCAGTTGTATCATTTTGATACACACGCGACCGACGGAGGGTTAAAGGTTGTTTTTTTGTAATCCAGTTATGGATACTAAATCAAAGAAAACTGTGCATTCTGAAGCTAGGACTGTAATTCGACACGTGCTGGACATTTTTTCGATCAACAAAAAGCTGCAGGTGTGTGGGCATTTCCGTTAGAACAGGCTACAGAGCTCGCTGCAGCGGCTACTGGCAAATCAGTTAATTTCATAAAAAAGCTCAGGTAATTAATCTTAAATCTATTAAGACTACTAAATAAGTACTATTATTTTTAGGAAAGAAGCTAAAACTGAGGAAAATTTAGTAAAATCTACTAAAAGAAAAAAAATGGCCGCAAGAAGAAAATCGATTTAGATTCCAGATTAATAAACCACCAACTCAATCAGCACGAAAGCAGAATATTCGGAAATGGCTTGAAACAAACGGCATATCCACAACAACTGAAATGCGAAAGGCAGAGTTATTACTGATGGTAAAACAATTTAATTATGTTAAAACTTATTATGAGGATGAACAATGTTACCCAACTTGGCAGTAACATTGAAGCATTACTGCGAAAAGCATTCGAAGAAGTAAGTCAAGCTGATTGGGAGAAGCATATTGTGTTCACGTCGAACACTTAGGTGAAGAAATGTGGGAACGAGGCGGTTTACTTGATGAAGTGGTAGAAATATGACTTTTACAGTGAACACTGGTTCATCAGATGAAGACGAAGAAAGCAGTGAGGAAGATTCATAAGTTTAATTTTTTTAATTGTTTTGACTTAAAATACATTTAATATTTTTTTCTAAAAATAAAAATAATAAAGTGCTTATAATAATTGTAATTGCTCGCTGAGTTAAGAGTTTTGATATAAATAAAGCTTTAGTAAAAATAGATTTAACTTTGTTACGAAAATTTAAGAATTTGAATTAACCACAAATATTTAAATTTGGCACTTAAATACTTTTTGCTTGGCTTGTACTTGTTAAATAACGACGCCACCAGCCACACCTTCTCAGGGCTTTTGTTTTTATCTGTGGACTGTATTAATTAATATAAATTTTCTTTGCAACGAATTTAAGAACATTCATTTATTCAAAATAACTAATTCTAAACTTCTACCACTAACAAATATCAAGTTAAAAAGTGTTTTAAAATAGTTACCCGAAGTGAGTACAGATGGCGCAAGTATTTTTTTTTAATTTTTATTTTCTCATGCTTTCGCATGGAAAAACACTCTAATCATTTTTGCATTTAAGCTTTATTTCTTCATCTCATATGCTGGATTTCCCGTTTCACAAAGTTTGAGTAAGTCAGGATTCTACCAATACCTTTTCTTCCGGGAATCATCGAACTACCCTTGCGGACTACCATTGGCGTTGTAGCCAATTTGTTTATGTTTAATACACCAATTGATATTGGTATATTAAACATTTCAATCAACAATTTCAATAAATTACAAATGAAATTAAAAATAAATAAGAGATTTATACGGGGTGACGCTGACATCGGAGGATAAACTAGTTGATAAAAAAGACATAACTTTCAAAATTTATCACATTTAGGACAGTTACTGAGTGCATATTTTAAGCATATTTTCGATTATACAGGATGTTCCAAAAAGTCGAGGTTGCATAAACTTGAATTTTTTAGTAGAACACACCAAGTTAAGGTTTGAAAAGTATTGTACAGGGTATTTTATGACACTTACTTTAACGCCCTGTTATAATAGTTATTTATGTACCAAGGGTGTAAAGGAAAACTTTTAAGGTTCGGGCAACAATTTTCATGCTCGGGCTTAAAAGTTCTTTACACCTGTGTTTGCACTTCTTAGTAATACAAAGTCGAAACAAATTTATTTTTTAATTACGTATTTTTTTTAAATTTTAACACATCATACAAAAAGATCTTAAAATAATAGTACTAATTAGTTTAAAAAAACAAACACATAAATTAAAACCTCTAATATAATAATAAACTAATTAAAAAATTTAAATTTATGAAAATAAACTGTTTGCGACTTCTAGTGTAGGTTATAACTATTAAGAATGAAATTTTCTTCTTTACCGGCATTCCTAAACGCGTCGTCCGTCGTTTCAAATTTTGAATTATATAATTTTGAAAATAAAAAAATGGAAACTGATGAAGAACTTACTAATACTCCTCCCGATATTAAAGAGGAAGCAAGTAACGTGGTTCTGGATTTATTACCTGCTAAATCGAGAAAAATTTATGAAAAGTCATACGATGACTTTTTAAAATGGTGTCGGCTTAAAAAAGCAACACACTACACCGAAAAGTATATTTTGCAGAAATTTCAAAACAATACAGATCTTCTACACTTTGGTCACATTATTCGATGCTGAAAGCAACTTTAGGAGTAAAAAATAACATCGATATTAACAAGTTTACCAAGTTAATCGCATTTCTAAAAAGTCAAGCGGAAGGTTATAAACCCAAAAAGTCCAAAATACTTAGCATAGAAGACATATATACATTTTTAACTGGTGCTCCGGATAACGCATATTTATTGGTAAAGGTGAGTTGTAATTTTGTTTTGTATATGTACACACTGCTAATGTTTAATAATAAATAATGTAGGTTACACTAATCTTTGGTCTAGCTGGAGTGTGTAGAAAAGATGAGTTGGTTCGACTTTCAATCGATGATGTAACGGACTTAAATTCATCCATATTGGTAACTTTAAAGAATACCAAAACTAAAACAGATAGAGTATTTACAATTAACAGTCGTGAAGACAATCCTATAAATTTTGTAGAAATATGTCGTAAATATATTACATTACGTAAGATGGTAGACACATCTAGTCAAGGACATAATAGATTTTTTTTGAAGTTTCAAAATAATAAATGTTATTCTCAACCTGTGGGAAAAAACCCTTTCGTGAAAATTCCAGAAAGAATAGCCACTTTTCTTAAGCTTGCTGAGCCTCAGTTATATACACGCCACTGTTTTAGACGTTCCTCTGCATCTATTGCTTGCAGATTAAGGAGCATCTCTTAGTGTAATCAAAAGGCACGGTGGGTGGAAATCCACTACAGTAGCTGAAGGGTATATTGAGAATTCTTTAAGCAATAAGAAAGCCACTGCGGAAAAAATGTTATGCCAACAACTAACTGATAAGCCGTCTAAAAGCTACGTTGCTTACAAAGTAAGTAATAGTGCCACCACTACCTCGAATTCTTCTGCCACAACATGTACCACAGGCCTCGTGGAAATAAATGAAGAAACGACTACAATTTCAGAAGCTCTGCAATAATTGTCATATTTATGTTAATGTTAACTTAAAATAAGGAAATTTACTTATCCACATATGTTGTTTAGTGTTTGTTAAAATAATTTTGTATTTATGCCTTATGTTTATGATTCGTATAAGTAAAAATGATGTTCTAATGAAAGTTAATTTTGTAGTTTAAGTTATAATTTTGCTTATTACGAGTGTGCACTTTCTCGCAAATTAGATAATATTAAAACTGGGAATGCGATGCAAATTTCTTTCTTTCGGTGTGCTCCTAATTGGGCGATTACGCTAAACCACGCTAAACATTTTATTCTTTTTGGCTATTAATTTTTTTGATGAATTAAATACACTTGTCGATACGGATTTGATCGACATCTGTTGATTTTTTCGGCGAGTAATTAAAACGAAATATTTTGCTGTAATAGTGGCAACAAGGGACATACAAACGGTTTGTTTACTTTTCTTCCCATGTATTTCTAAAAGAACTTTGCAAAGGAATTTTGATGTATTATACTGTTATGTCTATCGTTATATTAAGAGAGTAAGTAAAACATCAGAGGTTCATTATTAATACTGTTTTTGTTAGCCGCAGTACGAGGACAGGTACATTTGTATACTACTACATTTGAAGCAATTGTGACAAGTGAAAAGAATTTGTGGGATAAATTTTAATTAACAGAATAAAAGAAAAGATCTGACATCTGATACCAAATTACCTTTAGCAAATCAGCAAAGAATAATTAAGAGTGATTTTTCTAGTCTATTTATTTCGTCGGAACTGTAGGAAGTTAAATTAGGTACTTAAAGAAAACCAATCGATAGAGAATATGGCAACAATAAAGTTATTCTATTTCGTAGTTATTCTCATTTTTGTATGTACTTTTAACAAACACTAATTGAAGTGTATAACTATATTAATCGAGTTATTCCAATTTATATTTTGTGCCTATGAATCTGTAAGACTGAGGTAATCAACACAGAATTTATTCTATTTTCACTACAAGTTAAAGAGCAATTGTAATGCAAATCAGTTAACTAAATTAAACAAATAACCTTTCACAATTATAGGTTAGCTTTGGGTTAGGTAAAATGTATTCCACTTCCACACTCTAGAAAATTTTGCTTTATATTTAGATTTTACAATTTAATTTATATATTTTCAGAAAAAAAATTGATTTTTTAACAATAATTTATAGCGATTCTCATGCGTAATTTAGTACTGTTATTTTATTATTTTCGTAAATTATCGGATCAATTCGGTATTAACGATATAAGCGGGCCTAAAAGTAAAAGCGGGTGTAAAAGTAAATAATGCGAGCGCAAAAGTAAATCGAGCGAAAAAGAGTTATTTTACGCTCTCGGAAGCGGATGTAAAGTGAATCATTAAATATAGGAAGTGCAAAAAAGTAACTTAAAATAAATTTTCATTAATGTTATTTTTATGTTATTAGCTGTGTTTAGTTAATTACATTTATTATATGAAACTTCATTAATATAGGGTAAGTAAAATGCAAACCAAGCAATATTTCAAAACTTGTAAATGAATCACCCTATATGTTTTTTTAAGAATTGTTAGTACAATTAATTAGCTTTTAAACGATATAATATATGTGGGGTATAAGTTAATGGAAACGGTAAATACCTACTTTATGAAAACTGAAAAATTTCTTTAAATTTCTCGAAGGTACATTTTGAGTTGAAGTTATGAGGGGCGACAGTTTTGGGTTCTCACTGTATAATGGTACTATAAAGATCATTCTTATACACAGGGTTATTCTTGATTCGTGATTTTACATTGCCCATTGGAATAAGAATATAGTTTGTACAGGGTGGCACAAACTTCCGACATCGGAGCATAAACTTAAAGTTGATAAAAAAAAATATAACTTTCAAAATTTGTCATATTTAGTACAGTTACAGAGTGTACATTTTAAGAGGGACCATTCAACCTTCAAATTATCATTAAGGTTAGTTCAATTACTTTTTAAAACAAGAGATAACTTGGAAATGTTTTCATTTTTTATTTACCTTCTATAATGTTTACACACTTAATTAATATTATTACATATGAATACTAAGGTGAGCAAGGATTGGCATGTTTTGGTTTTAGTGGTTTCCGTAAAAATCTTGAAAGCAAATGCTTTGTAAGACGAACCAATCCACTATTGCACACGGTTTCGTCACCACACTATACAGATTAATTCTGATCTTCTAGGGCACCAAACATAACACTTACATCACAATACAATATTTAAAATGTACCATATGAATAAATGAATAAGTAACTTAATCTGATATTTAGTACGGTATCTTGTTACAGTGTGCGAATCTACCACCTGTATAATGTCGTAATCAGCAAAAATTTATCTGAAATTATTTTAGTCGACACTTAAAAGAAAATAAATTCATTGCTTATTTGCCCACTATAAATGTAAGAATGTAGGTATGTATATGTATATCAATTAAAATTTGAAAATGTTTCTAATGTATTCAAAGATTCCAAGCATCGTTAGTACTTAGTACTAATACTTCGTAGTAGTAGTACTATAAGTACTAATAGTTTGTAAGTAGTGGTACTATAAGAACTAACAAATCGAGGTGCACTTTTTATGCGCATTTACAAACGGTTCTTGGAATCTGAAGGAATTACAATGTTCAATATATTAGCAGACATTTATTGTACAATTTAAATACTTTTTACAGATGAGTCTTTAACCGCGTTTACGATTTTTGTGAGAAAATTCTAATGTTTTAAAAATAATAACCTATTTCTGACAGAATTTTGTTTTGATGCTGTATTGATTCCGAGTAATCAGGTGAATACCATTTTTCACGTCACTTTTAACCCAAATGAAAGTTCTAGTAGTGTATCAAAATGTTGACATCTCTATATCTACCTGGTATAATGGGTAGCAGCAAAGTTGGACAGAAATTCAAGAGCAGTTTGATGACATTAACAAACTTCAAATGCATCGCCTATTTTCTGAGATAATTTGAAAAAACTGAAAATGACCTATTTCTTTATTCGTCACACGTTTAATGGTAAAATGTAAATAATACGTCATTTTGAAGGTATTTTTTCGTAGCTTACAATTATGTCAACAAAAAATGACATGCTTAGTTCAAAAGATATGACACAAAGTTGCATGATCATAAATAGAAATCATAGTTTGCTGCGACTCTTTTCAAGAGCTTATTTTTTTCGAATTCCAATGACTTTTGATATAGCTATATCTATATTAGCTTGAGATTTATTCATCAAAAACTATCTATATAGTATATATAATTTCCTTGAAATCTCTGTCCGTCTGTTTATCACCTCCTCCGGAGGTGTTTAGAAAAAAACTGAATACACCATTCGGTAGAGGATTTTAAAGAGGTCTGGTTTAAACTGCTGACAGATTTCTAGAATTAATGACACACACACCGTAATACGTAAATGTATTACTTTCTAGATTATACTCGAAGAGGTAATTGTCCAACATTTTTTACAATTGGGTGTTTTCATAAAATTTGTATTTAAAGAATTGTACTTTATTGTTAAGTCATAAACGTGAAAAGAAACCCTGTTACTACAAAAAAAGTAATATAATGTGCTCTGTATTAAATATTTTCATTTTAAAATTTCAAAACACTATCTTTTAAAATCAATTTTTAAACGCATTGGCATTGATGGTGTCGTCAATGCTCGTACAAATTAAATATAAATGATGGTTTGTTTATGTAAAACAGTACTAATTTATTACTTAAAAAAACAATTGCTTACAAATCAAACAATCTATATTATGTTCTTTATACGAACATTGACGTCACAATATCGGTGAACTGTTTTGGCGCCAATTTTTAGTATTTAAATTAAATACACTTTTTAAAAAGTACTCTGTAATTTAAAAAAAATTTACAACTGACGAACGTCTTTTATGTGTATGGGCTTCAATTTTACACATTTTATAAAAAAGTTGGAAAATACCAAATTTACTTCGTAGAAATTCCAAAAGAATGGAGGTTTGTGTCACAGAAAAATGGTTTTAAGTGCCAATAATTCCGCACCAAACATTTACTAAAATCATACTGGTCTCTTCTTTCTGCAGTTAGGTGAGGATTGCTTTGTTCCCAATAGTCAGTTAAATTAATATTCTGTTGTCAGTGAACTTCACAAAATATATAGCATTTCAATGTATTGTATGATATTTAAGAAGATATAGGTAGCTAATTATCAATAAAAATGACACCTACTTTAACAGCTCTGTTATAATGTAATTTGAAATAATTTAACATATTTCATTGTACCGTGTCTTTAGCTATGTTTAATATTAATTACGTTTATGTTAAATTATATTTCAAGTTACTTGAGCGTTAAAGTAGGGGTAGTTTTTACTATAAAATTAGCTATATCTTCTAAAATACAATGTAGAATACATTGACATGCTATATTTTTAAAGGTTTGATGATGTCTTTTCGAACCTTCAAGAAAAATAGTGTGTTGTATTTAAAAAATATATTTTTATGCTGCTACGATTTTTTTGAAACATTCTGTATAATCAAAAAAAAAATTTAAATGGGGACTCAGTAATTATACTAAATGTGACAAATGTTGAAAGTTATATCTTTTATCAACTAACTAAACAATCAGAAGTTTGCGCTACCCTGTAGTACAAAGAATGATTTTCAGAGTACCTATTATTACACAGTGAGAACCAAAAATATGTCGCCCCTCTATAACTTTAACTTAAACTGTACCTACGAGAAATTTTATGTAATAATTTAAGATGCCTTAATTTTGGACGTAAAATACAATATTTTTCGATTTTGATAAAATGTTTACCGTTTCCATTGACATATAGGATGATTTATTTAAAATTGTTGAAATATTGCTTGGTTTGCATTTTGATTCCCCCTCTATTAATGAAGTTTCCGATAATAAAAGTGATTAATACTAACACAGCTAATGAACATGGAAATAATACGTGTTAAATTGTTTCAAGTTACTTTGTAAGAGACCGTTATAAAGTATGTGGCATTTTTAGTGATAATTAGCTCTATCTCACCAGTCTTTGGAACACCCTGTCTAACCAAAAAATTTTAAAATATCCATTCAGTAACTGTGCTAATTTTGAAATCTTTTTATATCATCTTCTAAACGATGGATCCATTAAAATGTATTGGTATGTATTATCTAATTATAAAAATAATTGTCATCAGTCACTTGTATTTAATATACATTGTGGCCAGTTATGACTTTAAAATAAAATAAAAGTCATCTTCGGACAAATTCTATTAAAAAAAAAATGTCAATTTGTCATTTTTCAATTAAAAAAGTATAAATTTTTGAATAGAATTTGTCCGAAGACCACTCTTATTTTATTTTACAGTCGAAACCGGTCACAATTTATATTAAATACAAGTATTGGATGACAATTATTTTTATGATTAGATCTTATATATCAACTTTAAGTTTATCCTCCGACATCAAAAGTTTTCGCCGCCCTGTATAAACTATTAATAATAATAATAATAAGTATTGTTTATTGAAACATGAAATAAATTTCATATTTCAAAGGGCGTAGTTCAGCTCTAAAACTTAGCTAATTATATAAGCTTAAAATTAAAATAGGCTGTTCTTCCACTGAACCCCAATGAGATAGAATTAAAAAGAAAATAAAAATACACACTCTCTCGAATTATAAAAAATGATAAAAGTAAATAACATTCAGTAAATTACCATTATACATATATATATATATATATATATATATATATATATATATATATATATATATATAACGGTAAGTTTTTCGACATCTAGTGTCGACTCGTGAAAGCGTTCACGTACGTAAATGTTAGCAACTTTGCCGACAGGTATGTAAAGCAGTTACATAGTCGATTCTTCAATAATTATAGCCAACCGAACAGTTGGCAGTATAAAAATTTCGAATCGCCTGCAGTAAAGTACGCAAGAGGTTGTACAATAGCAAACAAACACTGAGAATCACCCGACAGCTGTTTCGTCCTTTGGGACTCATCGGGAGTGAGAGAACTCGTTTAAATATTGTGATCCCTCCAGTAGGGCATATAGTCGACAGCGCGTTTGTACAATAGTGAACTTACACTCAGTTCTCACTCCCGATGAGTCCCAAAAGGACGAAACAGTTGTCAGGTGATTCTCAGTGTTTGTTTGCTATTGTACAACCTCTTGCGTACTTTACTGCAGGCGATTCAGGATTTTTATGCTTGCCAACTGTTAGGTTGGCTATAATTATTGAAGAATCGACTATGTAACTGCTCTACATACCTGTCGGCAAAGTTGCTAATATATATATATATATGTATATGTATATGTATATATATATATATATATATATATATGTATATGTATATAGCATATAAAACTAATTATTGTTTAACGATATCCATCATCTTAACACGTTAACGGCCATCAAGATTATGGTATATTTATCAACTGGGCCAAATTTTGTTTTCTCTTTTTTATCGTAATTTTACCGCCGCGGCCCAGAACCCAAATTTGTATTACCTAAATGAAGCGGTCCCGAGCGGTCCGGACGCATTTTGCGCTACTTCGGCGCAAGTCGCATGTCTAATCATTCTTTGAACCGATTGCATGTGTGGAGTAAGCTGTGCGAAGATATTTTATCTTTTGTTTGTGATAAGTCTGTGTCAACGTAAACAATATTTATAGTCTGAGCTCGTAAGTGTAGTGTGCTGAAATGGCTAGTGCTCGAACAAAAAGAATTTTGAGAGTGGCACAACTTGCTAAAACTTTGGAGAACGGTATGTATTATTTTATTAAACTTTGCTTGTCTTATGTTTTATAATTTACAGATACCAACAACCATGAGAACGACAGTCAACTTGAATCAGATGTAAGTCCGTATGAAACATCCGATTCGTATGAAGATTCCGACTATATACCAAGTAACCACCAACCAGATACACAGGTAGCAAGTGATATTTGTATTACAACACTCAGTTTATTTTACATATAATTTGTACTACCGTAGGATGCATCTAGCAGTAATAATAAACAATCACCAGAGATAGCTAATACTGGTTCACATCTTGAGCCATGTAGTAGCTCTGATTCAGAAGAATTTAGTGATGTAAATAATATTGCTGAACCAGAATGGAAAATCCAGATGGTAAACATCTTTCTTTTCTGACTGATTACACTAAAAGAAGCGGTATAAATCCAGAATTGTCAGCAGCGTTAATAAATAGTAGTCCTTTCGAATTCTTCTCTGTTTTTCTCGATAAAGAAATTATTACCCTCATGGTTGAACAAACTAAATTATATGCGACCCAACTTGTTTGTTCCGGAGAGGACATACCACAGTCTTCAAGGCTACATCAATGGACCTCTACAACACATGAAGAAATGACTAAATTTTTAGGCCTGATAGGTTACATGAGGTTAGTAAGGAAACCGACGATACGACATTACTGGAGCAAAAACGTCTTTTATTGTAACATTTTAGTGACAATGAAATATGCCCTCCTGGCGATCGTACTTATAAAATCCAGCCGTTACTTGATCGGCTAATTCAAAAGTTTCAGTTTGCATTTACACCGGGTGCCACTTTTTGTATAGATGAATCTTTAATCCCATTTCGTGGTCGTTTAATTTTTAAACAATACGCCCCCCTTAAAACACACAAATATGGCATGTCTGAAAAGATACTAGACCAGGGAAGAACAGTAATAACAGATAACTAGTATACTAGTTTAGATTTAGCAAATAAACTTCTTGATTGTAAAACGCATCTGTTAGAAACGCTTAGATCTAACAGGCGAGGAAACCCCAGAGACGTAACAACCAAAAAATTGAAACGGAGAGAAATAATAGCTAACAAAATGCACGTGGAATTACCATTATGAAGTGGAAGGACAAAATAGATGTATTGTTACTTTCAACTAAGCACACAGATGAAATGGTCGACATTCAACTACGCCAAGAAACTAAATAAAACTGCTGGCTGTGTTACAATACAATAAAGGAAAAAGTGCAATAGGTCTGTCTGATCAGATGGCTAGCTACAATTCAGCACTACGTAAATCGATGAAGTGGTATCGGAAAGTTGTAATACAAATACTTTTTGGGACTTGTATGGTCAATGCCCATTATCTGTATAAGAAAATTTGTGAAAACAACATAACCATAACAGATTTCCGTAAAAGTGTGTACCAGGAAATGATTTTTCAGAAGACATCTACGGCATAAACCAAACAAATGAAAACAAGGAAAATCAAGTGCAAAAAAAGTTAAGAAAACATGTACATCGTTTTGATGCTGTTACGTCTTGTAGATTGTTGAAGATCATCTATTTGATTTTTAAATTCTTTATTTTCTTTTTCGAAAAGGTCGTGTCGCTTCTCTGTATCTTTTAGTTTATCCATCAAAGAATTAAATTTTGTTTCTACTGAATCGTTCACTAACAAGGCCACTTTCATTGCAAGGTTGTCGACAAACGTCTTATCTGCCAAAAATTCGGTGATTGTCGATGCAGCTAAAGACTTTATATCTTCTCGTTGATTTGATGTAAAACCATGATAAATAAAGTATATTAAGTAGTAATACACTTTTAATTTTTACTATTTGTACGGAGCCGAATACGTCTACTCGAGTCGAGTGTAAATTTAGAAAAAAATTCATATTTAAATTCGAATATTAACCGCAATTATTTCTATAATCGATTTAAAATATGTCGATCTGCGCCGGTCAGATAGCACCGTTGCCGTTACCGTTCTCATTAAGGGGCTGCATTTTTTTTTGTCGAGGGATGTGAAGGAAAGTCTTGGCATCTGGTCTCCGACTGTTAGAATGTTAACAACGAAATTTTTCTTGCTACGTATTATTTTTGGTCTGTATAAAATTATGCGTAATGTTCGTAAATTTTGTTTTTACCAAATTTAATAATTTCCGTTTATTTTTTTTGTAGTTATTGCGTATTGTAATCTCGTGTTTCGTTGTGCAATTGGGATAGAAAGCCATCTAACTTAACATTCGCATTCCTTTTCTTGATTACGCAATTTCAACAATTTAAAGATACGCGCTTTTGATTGTAGCTTATATTTAAAAAACTAATTATCGTGGCCTTATGCTTTTGGTTTCAATTTTTATGGTGATGGTGACCTAACATTCGGATTGCTTTTTTTTGTACAAATAATATTGGTATAATATTCGTGTTATGGTGTATGCCCAATCTGTTTTATGTTATGTATACTGCGTTCGATTTCACGTTGTAAATAATTTAACCACGTGTCTTTGATTGGCGAAACCGTTATTTTGTTGGCGCTTCTCTTCTTTTGATCCCGATACAATTAAGAGAATGTAAGATGCTTGTTTTTGATCTTTTAATTTAAGATACATTTTAAAGCGGTCTACTTATGATTCAGAATGAAGCAATACCAGTGTGTAAAAGAGCCTTGTTGTACGATTAATATATTCTGTTCGGTGAGAGACGAAGGTCAGGGGAATGGCTCATGGTCACATTTATTTCTATTTATTTTAATATGTTTATTTTGTGCATATTTGATAATTGTAAAACTTAATATTGACTAAATTGACTACATTATGGCCATCTCAAAATTGACGCGATCTCGAAAATCCAACTGAATAGGCAGGTAGAAGCTTTCGCGACTGGTGAAACTCGCTTGTTACCCACTGTGTTATACACTGGTAACTAATTTTCTTTAGTTTTAATATAAAATGCATGTAAAAATGAGCTGAATTGCTGTATTCTACATCGAAAATATTTTTGCATCTACATTCTAATAATGATGGTTGTTCGGGTTTAAATATGAACTGATGAACGGTTTCACAACAGGATACATATGAATTATAATTGTCTTTATAATAATAATAATAATTGCTTACAATGAATGTTAATTATTTCGATACATACTTTGGTTATGTTGTTTGTTTAATTGTTAAGGCGGAACCTGAGATTTTCTCTTACCCTTCTTTCGTCAGGCAGCCTAAGCAGATGGGTACCTTTTGGCTTTAAATATTTACACAATTTTGTCAAAATTGATCATTTTATTTAAACTAAATTAACGTTCAATATAATTTACGTTATCTCCATGCTTGTGTTTTATTTCATTGCTGATATTACTACATTTATCACTGCACTCTAATGGTTGTTAGGGATTTTATCCTGGATTCAACGTAGACGTCTTTAGTTAGCTTTTCCGCTTTTCGATCGGCCAAGTTCGCTTCGAGTTTAGTGGCGTAATATTCAAATCTTTCTTTTACAAGTGCCTGGGTTACGTTTGTTACATTACACGATATTCTTATTTACAATGTAAAATCACAGAATAATAGTATTATGATTGTAATATAAAAATGATGCCACCAAAGAAGATTGCGTCATTATTTTCTGATGAAAGAAATAACGTACCGATCATTGTATGAGTAAGACATAGATATGTGTAAAACAAAGAGGGAACATTTACTATATGCGTTATGAATAAAGTTACTCAATTGATTTAAATTTCATTTAAGTTGACGTTCTGTCAAATTTCAGTCGCTGTTTATTTTTCCTTCATTCTGTATTTTTGGTTATTACTTGCTGTCACTTGTTACTTTTAATGTTAATATTTCAACTGACAACCACATATCTTACCAACACTGTTTTAGTAACTTTCTAATTTTAACCAGTAACTAAATAATAAATGCTCAAATTGACTCAGAAGTTTTTAATATTGATTCATATACACATACTTATGACGCAGGGATCTTCTTTCCTGGCAAGAAGTTTATCTATGTTTTAATATTATTCTGTGGGCCACCTGTGATTTAAAGTCCAAGTGCGGAAACCTATAAAAACTAAAAATATTTATAATACTTACATTGTTTTAATTTATTGTTTTATATCCACCTGTTTCAAGATTTTACGTCTAGTTTTTGCAGCTGCTTATTAAGAAAATAAAATAAAAAAATTAATTGTTTGTGTGTTGGCGCTCCTGAAAAAAATAATCTGCCTTTGTAAACAAAACATTCGAATTTTAAACAATAACACAGAAAAATACAATAATATGAGTGGAATTTGCAGAACTTGTTTAAGCTCTAATCCTACAATCAAAATAGATAGTATTTTAGCACATCAAATAACAAATTGCACAGCATTGCAGGTAAATACAAACTCCTTTTATCCACAAATTATAATGCAGCAAATGTTAGGTATCAAAAGAAGATGGTCTACCTCAAATTATTTGCCAAACTTGCATGGACGAGCTTCAACGTTGGAAGAAATTCAAAGAAAACTGCGAAATTGCACTCAAACAGTTAACCAAAAGTAAGGCCAACTCATTTGAATGTTACAAATGTGGGAATCAGTTTCTAACGAAAAGCAATTTAGCTGAGCACATGAATAAAAATCATTTTCAATTGCAATGCAATTCTTGCAACATAGAATTTGAATCTAAATATTTAATGGTGATGCACACAAAAAAAATTCATGGCAAACAACAGCAATGCCACATTTGTGGATTAATTTTCAATTTCCACACGGAACTTGTACGACACTTCTCTTCTCACTCCAATGTTAAACAATATAAATGTAATCAGTGTGATAAAGCTTTTGTTTCTAAAAGTGCCGTAACTAAGCACTTAATGAAACATAATGCTGTTAAACAGTATGAGTGTTACTTATGCCCGAAATCTTTTGCACACACCAGTAATCTGCAAATGCATTTGAAAGTGCACAAAAATGAAAGGAATTACTCTTGTAATATATGCCCCAAAAAATTTAAAACAAATAGAACTTTGCAGTTACATTATAAAATCCATGCTAATGAGCGAGACTTTCCTTGCACACAATGTGACAAGGCCTTCATAAATAAGTATTGATTTGCAAAAGGCATTTAAAGCTACATGAAAAAAAGAAGAGAATCAAAGAAGGTACGTACGATCACACTGAAGATAAAATTAACAAAGCTAAAAATTTGAGACAATGTGATCAATGTGGTAAAATTTTTTTCGGGGCTGGAGATTTAAAAAGCATTTAAGGGTACATTCGGGAGAACGTCCATACAGTTGCAAGCAATGCAACAAAACATTTAAGAGCACCAGCACACTACATTGTCACGAAAGGATACACACACAAGTGCGATTTTTCATTTGTTTTAAATTTTAATTCAAATTAATTGTTCTAGAGTCGACCTTTTGTTTGTAAAACCTGCGGACGTGGCTTTACTCAATCATCAAATCTACGTAAAGCATGAACAATTGCATTCAGGTGTTCGCCCTTTTTATTGCTTGTTGTGCAATAGAAGCTTTAATCGTAAAAGAGATTTGAATAATCATGAACAAAAGCACATTATCAATAATGAGAATAAGCATAGAAATGTTTACATGGAAGATAATACATCTAAGGATAGATAGGTGTGTATTAATTTGTTTGGGATATAATGCAAACTTACTCAGTGTTCATTTTAATCTTATACTTGATACAAATTTTTCGAAATATCTGTTGGTGAGGTACTCTCAGTGCAATCTGAAAAACTACATCAATGGGGCAGGGGATTACAGGTACTAAATATAAAACAATAATACAATGTATTTAGTTTTAATCAAATAATTATAAATTTTTACTCTTGTACAACAACAAATAGCATTTGTTAGTAAAGAGGTTAATGCACCGTTTTAATTAGAACAGAACAGCGATTAAACTCATCAAGCTTTATATTTTCATGAAGACCTTCACATTAAGCGTTGAAAACCAAATTACATTGAAGGCACTAATTTGTTTCAACTTCAGGTTGAAGATCAAA